>OU015463.1:39022397-39174897 GCA_907164805.1 Brachyptera putata
GTTAGCAACTCACGTGAATAGTCAATTCTTGTCGCTGTTTTCCGTTGAAGGCATGTTATAGAAAGAGAATGTGCAGAAATCTCATTCACGTTTTTAATTGAATTCTTGCTTTTCTGCATGCCTTTTTTCTTAGTATTTTGAACAAGTTATTCCTGGTACACATTTTGGAGTTGGGGATGTTTTTATGCATTTCTGTGCTATAAATATGAGTGGTAACTGGTAATTCCGTAGGCAAATGCAATAAATAGATGACGTCGCGTGTTTTGAATACAATCTAACCCATTACTTTAACTCGGAGTTAGCATCTAGGAAATGGCTGTCTCTGAATGCAATCCTAATTTTAAGAGAGGCCACGACTTGGTTCACATTTTCCTTGATCTCTCTGAGTACTGAGCTCCCAATCCAGGATCAAGAAGCATTATTTTGAGCCACCATTTTTTGAAAATATAACTTTCTATCTTTTGCTTCCCCCTAAAATATATTATACCAGAGTTTCATAAAACTGTGGTGCCGATGTTTAATATGCATTATGACCATATTACATCTGGATGGGGAATATTGATGTGTTTTCTTATTGAATTTCTATTATAGGAGAACCACGTGCATCTGGTGTGTGTGTGTCGCAATTGCCACATGGCGTTCGGCAACGTGAATTTATTCACCAGAATAAAGAACACGTACCTCGATACTCGGGCGATATTAACACTAATTATCTAGTGCATACAAACGTTCTTGCTAACTAGCTAATAACTCTATATTAACGCGACAATTCTTCCACATACACATCCTCACATGACACTTTGTATACTGTCATGATCATGGGGGCATGGGAGCAAATGTTCAACATATTACGATTTTTGTTTTTCCATTATAAATTATAAGCGAAAATGGATGTGGATTATTTGTCTCATTTTATCAAATCTCTTGAAAAAAAAATTCAGAGCGTCAGTTCTGGATCATTCTCAATAATATAAGTTCATCTTGCCTGCGAACGCTATTTGATATTGTTCTCTAATGACCACAGTCTTCTCTTCGATCCCAAATCATTTAAAATTCACAACTTTTTTTCACAACCTCATAATTGTTCATTTTCCTTTCAAGTTGAAACTTCAACTTCAAGTCAGCAGATCAGAAATAAAAACAGCAATTCATGAAGTGCTCGTAGTGCAGTCAAGTGCCTGTTTCACTCCACGCTCACCTTGTGTTGCACTTGTGTATATAATGTGACACCTAGTGAGAGTGGTGCTTTTCCCATTATTTTCATCTCTTTGCTCGTCACTGAAAACATCAAGGATGTGCAGAATCTGTAGAAATATAAAACGCGCGAACGCCAGTAGGCCTACTTGGCGCCTGTTGAACGGCCTGGGTGATGTTTGTGATGGAGAGGGTTAGAGGGGGGAGGAGTGGATGTCGACACTGATTTCTCGTGTCTTCTGTCTCTCTCGCACACGCCTCACAGATTACAACACTATAGTACGTTTCTAGTGTCATAGAGCGCGCTTCCTCAGAAACATTAGATTTTCATTAATATTTTCAAGCCTCTAAAGTTAATGGAAGAAAAGCGTAATTAGGAAAATTGTAAATTACACGGCTTTGTTTTCGACAAACGTTTTTCATAATCATTGATCAAGTTGAAGAGTGATTTGATCATCATTCTTGATCATCCTGGTTCGTTCCTGGGTCGTTCAGTGACGCATTGGATACAATTAGAGTTTATTGTGTTACTTGCTCACATTGTTTTCATTCGATTTTTTTTCATTCATATTTGGGTTTAACGACGCACTGTAATGTTAACTAAGATCCATTGACATCGGATAAATGATGAATCAGATCATGAGAAAGTGGAGGGAAGAAAACGATCGGAACCATCCTGGCATTAGCCTAGACTGTAGAGGGGAACCACAAAAAACTTGCTAAATGTGCTGGCATTTTCATTCGTCCGGACACGAAAACAAACGATAATATTACAGTATTTCCGCGTTCAATATCACTCGCGATTACAGTTGACGAAAAGGTATATATATTTGAAAGTTTATCAACAAAACCAGTTATTGTCACCCAAATCGGTTACCTGATCTCAGAGAAATTAGATTGGTTGTAATAGAAAATGCTAAACGACCTGAGTTGTATTTTCTTTCTCATCTATTTCGAAACATGTTGAAGGCACTTGTTCGTACTGACAGATGACGTTCAATTTTAGTGGATACGTCGCGATTTTTAATCTCTCTGCCTTTTTGGTATATCCATATATATATATATATATATATATATATATATATATATATATATATATATATATATATATATATATATATATATATATATATGGTAACGAAGCCTTTGCGGTAATCTGCCCTCTTGGAGTGAGATGTGGTCCTAAAAAGGACCTGTAGTCTCGACGTTTCGGAAGTCCTTGTACTTCCATCCTTAGGAGTCGGTCTGGTCTGCTGAACTGGTCTGCTGGACTGCGATCGAAAAGACCGTCTCCTGAGGATGGAAGTACAAGGACTTCCGAAACGTCGAGACTACAGGTCCTTTTTAGGACCACATCTCACTCCAAGAGGGCAGATTACCGCAAAGACTTCGTTACCATCCATCAGCGGCCCTGAAAACCTTCGTTCACATATATATATATATATATATATATATATATATATATATATATATATATATATATGTTGTTTCGGATGTTCTCGCGGTCGAATGTAGATGTTAAACTCTTTTCTCGGGACAACCACGTTTGCTCTTTAGAATACAATTGCGGGATCTGAAAAGATCCGTTGTTGTTCCGACGTTTCGACAAGATATCACTTGTCATCTTCAGGGATCCGTGTTGATCAGCAGGCTGCGTGTAACCGAAAGGTTACACGCAGGTTACACGAAAGGTTACGTCGGTTACACGCAGCCTGCTGATCAACACGGATCCCTGAAGATGACAAGTGATATCTTGTCGAAACGTCGGAACAACAACGGATCTTTTCAGATCCCGCAATTGTGTTCTAAAGAGCGAACGTGGTTGTCCCGAGAAAAGAGTTTAACATATATATATATATATATATATATATATATATATCGAATATATATTAAGTGTTAAATATATTATTGTTATAAAATGAATCGTGAGAGTTTCAAAGTTTCAAACACCAATTGCCAATGCATCATTATTTCCAATGGGGCACTGTAGACTCGATATAAAGAGTTTTCATAAAAACATGCATCTTATTTACCGCGAAATTATTTATTCTAAGAATAGTATCAAATGCTTATAAATACTATTCATGCAGACTAGTATAGATGTGATGCACATTCCAATGCAATTCAATTCGATTCAGAAAAAGTATATTAATTAAGTTCCAAAACTTTTAATTGAATTCCTCAAGAGTTTCTAATTATTTTACTATCGTTCTCTCATATCGACCAATAAGTTTATCTTCAAGTTGAACTAGTTCTGTATTGAACCCAGATCGTCGCTCACGGCTCACGAAGGATGTTCACTCAGGTTATAATCGAGCACTTACAGTGCTTTTTAATCGAGAAATAGTCAAGTTTTTTTTCAAGGCTTAAGATGAGAATGGATCGGGAAACGTAAACCAAATCTCACTGAATTCAAAAATACAGTCCCACTTATTTTCTTCAGTAATCCTCTCGTTTTGTCAGGATAATAGATTTGTATGGTTTGAATACTCTGTTCTGAATGCTTACTAGGCCTAAACCTGTTATCCTTACCAAACGTGAGGAGTATACTGACGGTAATTTCGACAGAACTTAAACTAACGAAGTAGTAACGATGGGATTTTCGAGATCGGACATAGACCCATATGTTAGGTGCTAGCGTGAAGTTGACCCCTCACCTGACAACGCGTTATAATGGCGTAACCACTGTGGTACTAACGGGAAAGTACTAACATGTACTAACAAATCACTAGCGAATAGTGAAATGATTTCTCAATACTCTGATATGTCGGGGGCCAATTTCAAGGACGTCAATCAATTTCAGATTTTTAGTTCTCTCACCAATGAAACTTTTGAATGAACTTTCGTTCAAACAACCAAACGCTCCTAGTCATTTCTCAATAATCTTCTATACGTGTCTAATGCTTCCACAAGCTTCAAGTATTTTCAGTCTTTAGTAACACAGTCCTAATCTTCATCAAATCTGAATAATTAACGATTCGTTATTTGAGGTTTGCAGCTGTCTCCGTGATCTGTCATGAGAAATAGCTAATCCATGTCCAGTGTCGCACAGAAAGTTTGTCGAGTTCGTTAATCATTCTAATTGCAGCTTGTTTAAGACGGGTGATGTGACATTACTTGGAAATGGACGCGACTCAGCGTCTCGGTGTCATGTGACGTAATTCAACGACGCTTCTATCGACGTGCTTTTGTTTTCTCGTACCGTCGGTGTGTGGGTGTATGTGGGTGTGTGTTAGTGTGAGTGTCGTACCAGACAGTCTCCTAGTGACATCTGGACGGGAGTTCATGTAAACATTTACTCGATACAGCGATACTAGCGCTGAGTGGCGCTAGGCGGTGACGTGAAGAAGCTTCCCTTGTTTCGGTTGTACTCGCGTGCGGACAAACATGAACTTCGGAGAAGGATCTCGGTTGATTCCAACCCGCAACCATCGAGATTATATTTATACTGTTTTGGATATCATATCGAATATACAATTTCATAGCATGAGAAGACTCATTTCGAACAATATATATGTACAGAGAGAGAGATAGATATACAATAAGATAGGTTCATACATGATGCTCGAGAGTGCTACATGATTGAACTGTTCGATATTATTCATCAACATTGACGCATACATTCAAGTGAGGTTATCTTATCAAAATCATTCGCGTTGCAGTTCTTGTTTTGACTCCCTCAAAAACTGGACGGTGTGATACTCACATACATCTGTTGTGTTGTCACTAGATGCCTATCCGACACGAATAGGATTATTGTTCGACTCGTCAGTACTAGCCTTATTTGTTTCATAAATATCAAGGCACGTTTGTTCGTGCTCCACGGATATAACGCTAGCTTAGGTCAACATCATATGGTGGAAGTGCCTGGTTTCTCAGCAAAATATCAATCTGGATGGCGGTGCCACGGAAATTATTAGTAGGTCTGTTCAGACTTAGTAGGAGTTCCATGATGAATAATAGTAGCTGTAGACAATGAAGATGCCAGAATAATGTTTAGTAGCTCTGATCAGAATTTGGTGGAGGTGCCATGCAAATATTCGGAACTGTATTCAAAGGTAGTGCTAGAATCATTATTTGACGCTCTAGTTAAAAGCTGATGGAGGTGTCGCATGATGATCATCAGTAGCTCTAGTCAATGGTTGGTGGAGGTGCCATGATAATTGATAGTTGCTGTAGTTAGGATTGACATTTTTTTTGCCACAATTATCAATAGCTGTAGTCAATGGAGATACGATGATCATTAGTAGCTGTAGTCATGGGTATTGGGTTGGTTGAGATGACTTGATATTCATTAATTGTAGTTAGGATTGGTGGAGGTGCCATACCAACCAGTGTTGATTTAAATTGCCATCTTAATTACTATCCCAGGTTAGTGAAGGTTTCAGAATGAATCTTGGGAGAGATGTCCGGTTATGCTTGTATATAGCCTAGTCCATCAAGTCAGGATGTGCGTGCTGATTGATGTATCAATGGAAACATCATTGAGAGATGCCACACGAATTTGATCAGGAAACCAACCAAATAGTCCATAATAGTAGTATAGTAGTCCATATATAGTCCATAGTAAGGAGTATAGTAGTATAGTTAGTATAGTAGTATGATAGTGGACCAAGGCGGCAAGCTGCCGTTGTATAGTTCCCATATTCAATCGAATGACATACGTCAACGTTATTGTACTAGAGATTAGGGTTGTGAACTAATATCGATATGTCGATTATGATCAATAATTTTACAAAAGATACGATTAACAGTTTAATTTTTCCAATACGATATTTTCGATTCATCGAAACTGTCTTTCAATCTTCTCAAAACTCTGCTCATTTCTGTTGATTCCTCCAATGAGTTTGATGGGAGTGGGATAATGGTCTACTATATTGAGAACTCTCTAAAGCCAATTGCACTCATTCTGATAAAGCCTATTTGCCCATTATGATCCAGTGAAGGATGATGGTCAAAATAATATTTTCATCGTGTATTTTCACATTTACAATGTTTCTTATAATTGAATCCGTTAAATTTGTATAGTTGTGTCCTTATTGGTGTCCTTATTGGTCCTATCAAATGATCTACCAATATGGAGTAAATTTGTGGTGAAGTAACTTTATGTTTACACATACAACACGACTCGATCATTATGTCCGTACAACTGTGATATCTTACTTCATTGTCGTGTCTGTGAAGTATGTGTCTCTTCCTTTGAAAAGGACACATCTGTTCGGAATTCAATCGAGGTGCACAACATAAATTAGAAATGTCAATACGATACGATATTTGAACCATCGATAAGATCATTGAACAGGAGATAAATATCGTTATATTAATATTAGTTATCCTTATAACGTGAAAGGTGAAACACCTAACTTTCTACATCAAGGAACAATCCCACTAGATACCAGTAAATGTTGAAGAATGTATATTTGTGCAGAAGGAATGACGGTAGTTTCCTTATACGGTGTCAGGTTGTATCCATTACCTGGATGAAGAATGGGAGAATTTAAATTGGTGCCTTAAGGAAGAGTTTCCCAATTCTTATTTAGAGGTGCCAGATTATATCCATTAGTAGATCAATCGGAGCGCGGCACGATATATATACCTACTGATGGTAATTCACCACTTGAAATATTCATTGGTATATCAATCACGTTCGTCCGTACACAAAAATAATGAGGTTTGTACGATGCAAGAATACAATATGAAAGAATAAATTTGAAATTTGTGAAAAAAAAAATGTTTGGGAAAAAAAATCTGCTCATATGAAACTGAGCAGTCATGAACTGTGATTAGCGTTGCTTTTTGCATTTAATTCGCACAACTTTCTGCACGATAGTTGGCCCAAACTTGTTCAGAGTCCACGCTCAGGACTTGATTTTATTTCATTTCATCAACATTGATGAATTGTTGTTTGCTAGATGGTTCAGTCATTGTTCGCTATGACCGAAGTCGAGGTTGAAATGCAGAATCACTGGAACCTTTTGGAACGAAAATAAATTTGTTCTACAAATCAAAGTATACGCATGTAGCATATCTTAGGTTCTGAGTCAATATAATTATGCATCATGTGAATCTCGTTATGGGTATTCTTCAGAGTTTACGCCATCATGTCTGGTATATTGAGATCTAGACATATTCTAGGTTCCAGGTTCACCCCTCAATTCTAGATCTTGTCTGAGTTCTAGGTGTACGAGTTGAGTATTGCTATCATAGCTCTGAAGGAAAGCTAATCGTGCAATTTTGATGCAACTGTTGAATTTCGTTATAATCCAAAAAAGTCACACTGCAACAATAGAAACTCAATACACCATAACATTTTCTCACAAATTTACCAACATTGTCAATGTCGATGATTCGGTTTCTGTCAATATGATATTATGTTCCTTTCTGACTATTGTGTTGTTGCATATGTATTTTTGACGATCATATTGTTGATTTTAAACTATAGATTTCTAACGTTGACGATGGTTTTATGTATCATATTTGAATTCCGAAATTAAATTCTGTGTGCTCAGTGTGTACTTTCTCATAAAGAGTACATCTTTGCATATGAACATTATTCCTTTCCATATATTCTGGTATTTGCATTCTGGTATGTATTCTAGATTCATTTATTATTCGTTTACTTATTCCAGATGGATAGATAGTATTCATTTTGGGATGGTAAGATCACTCTTGTGGTGCCCCGTTCAAACCATCTCATCTTTCATCCATACCCTTATTCGGGGAACAATGATTTTGTATCAAGTTTAGATAATATAGAAAAAAAAGAGGCGAAATGCATAATATTTCTATGTAAGGTTTCATGTGACACATTTTTCAAAAAATACGTGATGGTTGTCCTCATGTCTGTACATAACTTACCAACTTGAAAATCGATTCAGACATCCATCGCATAGTTGTATATTACTATCCTGGATGAAGAGCCTCATGAGTTAATAATACCTAGTTACAACTAGTTGCATTTGTTTGCATTAAATATATCTACCTCTCAATAATATGAACGTAAAATACAAAACCTCTCTGCATACATCACCAGAAGTATTCCATGAATACAAGATGGAGGTTCTCAAGTTTATCAAATGCTATCGAGCATGTAGATTGGAAGTACTAACTTGAAATGTATATTGCACGACCTCTTCGAATTACCGTTGAAGGGTCGATAGAATACATACTTACTGTAACAAAAGCGAGTTAAGATTGCATGGTTCAGTGGTGCATTCATAACAAAAATAAGTGCTTCGGCGTTGTTATCAACATGTCACATCCGACCCCAGAGCCCACCGCGACCATTTCACTTGATCGGGAGTGATCGGAAGCAATCGGATGTGATCGGTGGGGGAGAGAACGGAAACACGTCTTGTCAGTTGATTTTAACATCACAATCAGCACGAGTGCTTGAATAAAATATACGCGTTGACGTAACAATTACGCGTTTCATTAAGCAAATCATTCAGAATTTGCAATTAAAATACGTTTTCATCATTAAAACTGTTGGATTTGGAAAGTCGGTTTCCATGAATCTTTCTCGTGTTTATCGAGATGTTAATATTGGAAATACGCGTCATATGCTGAATTATCTATGAAAAGAGCGTTCATTGTATATATATATATATATATATATATATATATATATATATATATATATATATATATATATATATATATATATATATATATATATATACATACGGGTAGAAAATATTTCGGAGTTTGAGACAATTTTTAAAAATCTCTCAAATACTTATTTCGATGTTTAAAATATCAGTTGTGAATGGTCCGTATATTGTACAGCTCTTTGAAACACAGGGCGCGAATTTTATTCTGTTCACAGTGGCGTTTGTGGACATCATTCCAGATATGTCTGTTTTCACTCCGCCTCCCTCTGATGAATTGATTGAAACGTGTTCATTCCATCGCTATTTCAGTTGATTCTAATAATATATTTGTCTTTAACCAAGTATGAAAATCAAATAGAAATCGCAATTGGTAATTCGTAAGAATGCTATCTATCTATACATTTTGCGTTTTGGAATATGAGCTAGACAGATTATATGTCTATATTTGAATGTTCTTCCCATTTGTTGATCCAGTCTAACTCGTCTGAACTCATGAGTCGTGAGGCTGATAAGTTTTAATGCAATTACATTTAGTGTACAACTGATGAAAGTTTCAGTTTCTCAGTTTCCGCTTGAATTAAATTTATATTATACTTCAATTCAACTGGAATCTAGGTTAAAAGGAAATGCCACTCATACTGAACTCAATAACCAACTTTCAATATATTATGCTTATATGTACAATTATGAAAGGTCTTCAATTGGAGTGAATCACCTTGGAATACGAAATCATGTTTCGCAAAGTTCATATACAATTTGCGATTACTAGACTCAATATTGGAAATAATTAGTTGAATATGCTGCAATAGTCACCGGGACACATTGGGTGGATTGCAAGAAAGAAGTTTAACCCCGGTCTACCTTAGACGCCGTCTAAGTACAAAATACCATTGTAGAGGCAATGCTATTTTGTACTTAGACGGCGTCTAAAGTAGACCATGGTTTAAACTTCGTTCTTGCAATCCACCCATTATTTCTCTTGTCAGGTTTGATCCACAGATAAAAACAGATTGACAGATGTTTTGTGTAGAATCAAACACTATTGAAACGATGTTCAGTACCATACAAAATAATGAATTTAAGACAAAGCGATGCATTATGATAGATTTGGAATAATTTTCTCATGCTCCAATTCAATCGAAAGATAAAAACGGAATACAAGAAAACTATCTTAGCATATTCTTCTCCGACTCTCCTGAACTTCATCCTTCAGCTTCGATTAACATACGCTCATACGATTTAGTAACAGAGTTGTTAAATTTTGTGTCCCGATAGACATTTACTATATGCACATTCGCAGAAGAAACTTGAAAAGTGTTTGGATGGTCATATTTATTGAAAACATCAGGTTATTGACAATTATGTTATTTGTTATGTACAAGATGTATTTAATGTCGGAACACGAGCTTGGATGCCAGCTCTTCTTTACGATTTGAACGTGTGGATTGATAATAACTACCTCTTAATATATTTCAACAGTCATATGAAAAAATAAAACACTTTTTTGAATCCATGACAGAAATTAAAATGTTACATCTAAATGTTGGGTAATAAATTACGTCCAGAAAGTCTATATGGAACGTGGAATAACATGAGGATTGAATGATATAGAATAGTAGGATACAGAACTGAGCTTCTCTAAAAATTCCCATCACCTTCCGTCAACTATACAAACTGATGATGAATACCAACAAAGATGTGTGTGTGTATACTGAGAATACTCGTCTTGTCGTGTAGTGGTTAATTCATTTACTTGGTTCAACGACGCACTATAGTGATAATTGAGATATATCGGCGCCAAGTGAATGGTTATTGAGGTGAGGTAATGATGAGATGTATTTCTTAGGTAATGAGAAGGCTGATAGAAAGGAAGCTGTTTTGGAATATGATGTAGGAACCATCACGGCATTCATTCAGATTACAGAGGGAAACCACGAAAAACCTCTTCAAAGATGGTCGGTGATGGTGGAGATCCAAGGCCTGATCCATACTCTTCTTTAGAGGTCTCATGGAGCACGCTAAATTACCGCTAAGCTACAAGTGCTGGCTGATGGTTCATTATTTGAATTCCCAATGAGAACCATATTTAATTTCGTCGTTTCGTGACAATCATTTGTGATCACGAAGCTAGAATTATCTCGAATAATATTGTTACCGTTGGTGTATCAGCAGCATCAATAGAACTAATCTGTCTTTGTTTGTCTGGAAATTATTGGCTTTATATCGTATTTGCCCAATTTGATCAATGACAGTTGACAGACGTAGCAACTTATTTGCACTCATCTTGCAACATATTTGAACGGGAACAAACATTTTCAGCACGACACCGACGAAATATGAAATACCCACTTTTTATTTAAAAAATATTATAAATACGTTTTCAAATAAACATATTTCCATTTATAACTCTGCAACATGGGATTTTGCCTTGAAGAAAATTAAACATTAACTCAATGTTACTTTCCCACACGTCTTTATGAATAATTCAAATGCTGATGTTCGCGTGGAAAGATTTACATATTTTTATCCCAGTATGCTTCTAGTAATGCGCATGCGCCGTAGCATTGGCGTTGTCTTTACCGACTTCCGGAATGTAAAAATGTTCCCAACTTTTCCACGTAATGTGGTGCGCGCGTAGTCAGCTACAAAACGGTTCGTTCTCTTTCCCCCGTTTCTTTCCTTCACTTTGTCGAATTAAATATGCATTTCATCACAAGAAACTAGTATTGTTGAATCGTATAACCCCTTCTTCCAAAACGACTTTTACCAAATGGTGACTGCATTTTCATTTGGCATGCAGAGCATACGATGCGGTAGCAAAACTAAACCAGCACGGTGGTATTAGAAGTGCATGGCTATGCATTAAACGAACTAACTTTTAAATTGTATGCTTATTTTGTGTTCTATATAATGAGAATTGTGGAGTCAGCTATTTGTAGGAATATCTAATTAAACCCCTAGCAGTTGAATACTGCAGTAGTGAGGTTTCTGAGACCTGATCGACACATTGTTTGGCTTGATCTGGCTTTTTCATGGACAAGCTTTATAAGTCATGTAATCGTACTTGTCCGTAGTCAAATTGATGAATTGTGTTTTGCATGAGTTTTTTTTATATTTCTCCAATTCGTCTATTCCACCTATTCCAGAATTGAGAAGAGAATCGCGCAAACAAAAAACTTTACGAACACTCGCGAAAACTGATGAAATTAATATCATATTATCGGTGTGTAACCAGAAACCAGATACGAGTATTCGAGCCATCCACAGTTTAATGCATCATGAAGAAATTCTACTCTGACAATATGCAATAAAACTAGCAACTAATGTATACATTTTCAGCACTCAACATATGGTATCACAAAACTAATGGTGGGCCTAACATATACGTGACATTTATTTGAATCAAAATTCGCATTTCTGAAAAAGCCATTTTATTTGACCGCAAGTGGTAACACGCGAAACATGTTTTGTCTATGGAGAAATTGAAGGACATCACAACCCTGGAAATAGATTCTAGTATTCAAAGACGATATTCATCACTCTAATTTTTGAGAGGAGTATAAATTATCATCTCAATTTCAGAATGTATAATTTATTTTGTTTTCCAAAGACCGTGCGTCATTATACGTAGGCATTACCGACTCTATTGAAGTAAACATTAACAGAATCGAGTAATGTCAACGCCACAACTCAGGAAAAGAGTACAAATAAATGCGTCATAATTTCTGGAATCGAGATGATTATTCCCAGTTCCATATAAGATGAGGGAGATAGGCCTATATATGGTCATTATCAATTGGAATCTAGTTTCAGGGTTGTGATGTCGTTCAAGGATAGTATATATAATATATATGATTAGATTTCATCCATATTCTAATTTAAATTCCGGAATAAAACATACGACGAAATTACGACAAAATTTTATGAGCAAATGAAGAAAACAATAGAAGTCGTACAACAATAACGTTTTTATTCTATTCGTTGCTCTGCCCTACACCCTACAACTCACCGTTATTCCCCTCCTTCCTCTCACCACTCTCAAAACTCCCTAAATTATCTGGCCCTTAATTCTCACAACCGGTTAATGGCCAAACAGCTCTAGCTGTTATATTTGTGTTGAGCAATTAACAACTCAACCAAGTTACATACTTATGAGGCGACGCGTCTTGGCAACGCCCCTCAGTCCCCACCCCCTCCCCTCTCACAGGACTGCATGGCTCTCATCCCAGGCGGTGACGTGAACACACCCTTCAGTAAACTTCGACGACAAGATCAAGAAAACTACTCAAATAAAAAAATAAGGTGTCACTTGTTTACTTCGTGGTTCTTATTAACAGTTATATAACCAGAATATCCAAGTCGTTGACGCACCGTAAAACCCAAACATCAATGATAATTGATTAATTATCAACTTTTTCGTTCTTGGTTTTTCTCTGATGCACAATAATCACATCACGTATCCTTATTGTATAATGAGCAAATAGCTTGACATTTCTGAGATTATACTTGAGAGCTAATCCAGCGACATTCAACTATCATATAGTGGAACTCTTTATATGTATGATAATTTCTCTAGTTATACAGCCAGCGATGATTCTCATACTCAAGTTGTTAAATCAATTATCGCTTCCAACTGATAGTTCATGCACCTGAAATTAAACTTTGAATGAAGAAACTTGGAAGTTGAAATCATGATCCAAATGGATGTATGTCGTCTCCAATCTGAGAACACTTTCCTCAGAAAATTGTCTTTCCTCGATGACAAGACTGGCAAATTGCAACTCGGCGGTAAGCCTACGTCTCCTGTAATGAGTAGGGATGCTGACCCGGCATTGCCAGTGGGTATGAGTCTCCCCTCTGATGGTGATCATCCTCACCCCTCCTATATCCTCCCACACCCAATCTCCCCACACGTTCTTCAACACACACACACACACTCTGTCATAAGATAATACCGGACCAAGCAACGTAATATATATATTTTATATATATATATATATATATATATATATATATATATATATATTGGTTTTAACGACGCACTGTGATGACAGCGAAGATCTATTGGCGTCGGATGGATGATTAATGAGATGATGAAATGATGAGATGAAGGTTTCTTAGGTAATGAGAAGGATGGTGGGGGGGGGGGGGGAGCGGTCGTGGCCTATATTGTGTAAACCATCCTTGCATTAGCATAGACTACGGAGGGAAATCACGGAAAAAAACCTGTAAAGATGGACGATGGCGGGGATCGAACCAGCTCCGAAAACCCCTCGTATCCCGGATCACATAAAGCGAGCGCGTGAAATACTACGCTGCATGTACATCGGTCGCAATATTCCTTAATTCGAGACATGTTGATTGCACTTCCGATCCGACCATGCGCAGCTCTTCTGAACCTGATCGATCAATTCCATTTTAAATTCAAATACAGCATTACAGCTATTTGATGGTGAACAGTCTTTTTATTAGAATTATCATATTATATTTCATAGAAATTTAATTGTGTATACAAGCATGTGTGTAAACAGCAGTTGTGAGATGTTGAATTTGAATGGATTCAATGATGCCTTTCGGAAAGCATTTATGGAATTTGATAATATTTTTGTTTTTATTAACTGTAGACTCATGTTTTTTAATTGAAAATGAAAATGAATGAAAAACACATATGCGGAACACTTTGACGTACTTCCGTCAAAAGTAATTGACATCGGCATCATCAAAGACATGTCATTGATAATTAGAATATGGGTTCAGCTTCACCATATATGTAGCTGTATCAAAGCCTTACACTGAATCTCATACAAAGGCAGCAAATAATTGAATTCCAACGTATCGAAATCTACCATAGGAAATATGATTACAAATCTTTATATGCTTTTCTGTTATATAATATCGAGTCGTCCTCCACAGAATTCGATTCTATGAATGGTTATGCGGAATGCAAGGAGCCAGTAGCATATGGGTGAGGGGAAAGGAAGTGGTTGAGGGTGCAAGGCAGGTTCAGAAGAGATAGATGCCCGGCCCATGAATGGTAATATAGAGCACTTTGATTGATTCGTCATATTGAAGCTCGATAAAAGATCACATTTTCATCCACATTCAACTAGCAAGTATGTTAACGTGGTAAACATTAGTGCTATATACGAGGAAAACCACGTAAGTGCGTGGCTGTTTGGAAAAACGGGGTGATTTGATATGGAATTGAATTTGTTTTGTCTCACTCCGAGAAGGCTAAGATTGACGAAAATATGGATTATAGTTTGTTTCACAAAAACGAACAAATATTCAATAGGTGAAAAATTATCTGTTTTTTTCTTTCCTTACTGGACTATGATTTAGAATTTCCAATTACTTCTTCATTAAACTTAATAAATCGTGATTACCCCAACATGGGTCAAGCGAACACTCCTTCAATGAGAAGTTGAAATGATATTAATTTCATACATGTTCCGTGATATTTGAAATATATAGATGCTCAGAAAATAAATAGCTGATCGATCATTTTCAGGTTCACCACATATGTGAGATGCATACGCGATGTATGAAATAAACGAATAATATCTTACCACTTCCCCTACCTGTCTCCATTGCGTCATATTAACTCTCTCCAACTTGTCCCCAATTTCTTTCTAAGCTCCACTTTGGTGCACTCAATGTGCCCTTCCTTGCTTGCCTCATCAATACTTGCCTCAGCGCTCTCTTCTCCATTCTTTTCTTTTCTAACCCCTCTTTTTTTCGATTCAATTTCTTGAGATGTCAACGACGTGGAAATGCTCTACACTGGCAGCTAGCTAGCTAGTGAGCAATACACCATTGCTATTACAGCATCTTCACATTACACTGTTCGACATCCTATGGCTTGCCAGCCAGGCAGTCTACCTAAGAGTTCATGGGAGTCGATTTAGCGAAATAACCGTTTTTTGGTGATATCTTTTGAACGGTATGAGATATTGAAATTCTAATACGGAGTGAATACAGATAATTTCAATACCCTCAAGGGGGTATAAATTGGAACTATTCAACTCATATCACATAACTGTCAAGCGTATAGCACTAAAAAACACATTCATTAGCCGTTTATTTACGCTTGACAATTATGCTGCATGAGCTGAACAGTTGTCGTTTATAGAAGGTATTGAACATATCTGTGTTCTCTCTTCACTAGCAGTTTGGTATCTCATACCCTTCAAATGTTATCACCAAATAACTTATATTTCGCCAAATCTTCTTCCATGGACTCTTGACCAATGACTGGCGAGTCAGTGGCATCACACTCACCCCGTGAATAGCAAACTAGAATGGCAAATGTAATGGCATGTCAGAAACATGTGATTATTGGGTTTGGGTATCCAGACGGTTACATCCTATGCAATTCTTTATAACTCGTGGTATCACAAAACATCGAGAAATTTAATTTTGAAATCAAGTGCATGGAATGAACTCACCAAAAACAAAAACTTGAAAAATAGAAACAAAATGCTTTCTATTTGAACACTTTGGCATACAAAATGTTCAAACTTTTCCGGCCAAGTCATTTTTTCGAAATGTGAAAATGCATATAATAAAATCCGCACATATGCCTTATATCTATTCGCACATCATGAATATTCATTCTTGTGAAAGTTAACTCGGACAACGTATTTATAACACTTCTTCATAAAATGTCAAAGTGTTCAAACAGCAAGGATATGATCCCTATTCTCACAATATTTGTTTCCCCATATTTGGATATTTGCTATGATAAATGGACTGGTATTTGAATGGAGGTAAATATATTCTCAAGAAATATTCCCACGATAGATCGTTCGAATCAAATCTGGATTATATGTTGATGCACATCGCTCCAGAATACAGTTATTGCACTATGCACCCGTGAAATTACATCGTATTCATAAAATATTCATGAATGCATATATCATTCCAGTGTTACATTGCGCGTGGAATCGAGTGTCGCACAGGACATGAAGTAGGTGTGAATGTTCTTTCACTTATCATCAGTTCCATTGTCGCCTGCTCATTCGTACCCTCAAATGACCTAGATGTTGATAAGGTCGTTAAACATTCAGGTGGTAATCGTTTGGGTGTTGATTCATCAGGAATCTTGTCCTGATAAGGATACTGATGAGGATAAGGATACTTTGTCAGGATACTGTCTCATTTTGGCCCTTGCGTGAATTAGTCTTCCGTTTGATCTGTTAGGGAAGAAGGTAAAGTATTAACATTGAATTATTTTGTCAAATAATTCCTCATATGCTATTTTTAAATGCCAATTATGTTCACTATCAATAGTATGATGCAGTCTTCAGCGTGAATTGACCAAAATGATGAAGCGATATAATGATTTAAAAGGTTCACGAGAGGAACATTGCTTGCATACCTAAGAATTGAAAATGTGTATGTGCCAACTATGGGGTAATTCCATTCAACGAACCATCAGTGTATGTCACAACATGCGAACTTCATTGTTGCTGTTGTTGTTGCTCGAAACCTACATTAAGCTCAATCAATCCAATCTAACCATTTAAATGGACCAAACCAAACCAACCTAAGCTAACCTTACCTGAAATAACACAACTGAACGCACAACCTGGAGTAATTTAATATAAATTGAAACTAATCAAAAACCTACTTCTAGTTCGGTGAATATAGCCGAACTTCGCATTACTTCCTTATCAAATTGAACTTCAACAACTTGGCTTCATCAAAAGCTATTTTTGGTATGATACCGAAATTCAGTATTGTCACTGTTTGAATATCGATGGAAATATTTGTATCACTACAAGTTATTCTACTCTAACTAATGTTGCAATAATTCTTGTGAAGTATCATGTTTTCATAAGACATTCACACTTCAATATATTCAATCGAATATTGTTATTTGACGTTTCAATTTGATTTCCGATTCCGTTCTCATTTTGACGTTTTCGCTATCACAGTTTCATGAATCGTCAATTACGCGCACAGCATTCTAGAAGGCAGTTGTGTAAATTGCATAAAATTGATGAAACAGTGATTACAGACTGAAATCATCTTACTTGCGGTTAAATATTGTGATCACACTTATATTCTGGGCTATACTTGAGCACCAATCCATTTTAAAATTCGTACAATTTAAAATGAACTCATCATGATGATTTGAGCAAAAAATGATCGAACATTCAATTAAAATTAGTGTGTTATGATGTTGCTTCCGGTTCACAAATGTAGCTCCCGGTTGAGACATTCAAAAGGCACGTCTCGTCATTCTCATATTCCCTGGAGAAGTCAGAGAGATCAGATTGTTCGTTTGACCCGTAGCCGATTTCTTTGGTGGAGTAGCAGAAGAAGAAGAAAATCAAAAAACTACACTTTTCATAGTGCAGGCTATAACTTCCAGACGTCTGGTTCGATTCATCTGAGATGTGTTATGTGGTGTCGTGTGTGTCGACTCATTATATTTGAACAAACTCAAGCAATCCTGGTTATTTAATTTCGTAGATAAGATATTATGTGCATGGCACTTGGCTCCCATCGATCTCTCGTTTGACTATAGATGGATCACTGTCACCCATCACTTTCAATTTGTTTTGAATTTTGTATAACACTTGATGAGATGAAATATTTTCCATTAACCCCAAAAATTGGAAATGAAAAGAAGTTGGAATATTTTGTGACCACCAGCAAACCAGTATATTGTGGTTATGAAGCAGTCTCATAGATCTAATATCACACATCCTCCCATATGAATGATGTGCTATAGAAGGATGTAGCTTTCATCGCACATCTAACAAAAAAATCGACAATTTCTATCAAATAATTCATTTCTCGCTATTCTTGTGTCAAATAATGAAATAGAAAAGTTAGTCAGAAAAAAAACGTCATTTCCCTTTTATTATATTATTGTGAATATGGGGGTGTATAGTTGATCTAAGATCTAATATAAAGATACGTGTCCTGATTGATTCTTCCCCTATTCGCTTCACCGCATAGCAACGGTACGTTTCCGAGAAGCAATGTGGATATGTATCTATGGTAACAGGATCATATATGGTTTCCAATTTTTACACGCACTTTCCTACAGAATGAGGTTAATCAGTTCGAATCGGGGCTAGGCGGAAAGCTATTATAATTTTGTTTAGTCGTGTAACTGTATAGTGTACTTGTTCTACTTTGACAACACTGCTGTTTGTTAGATTCGCGTGTAATATACTCAGGCCTTCTATAGAATCACTGGTTGGATGAAATACAAGCGGGTTCTCACCTGACCAGGTATTACAGAAACCATAAAACGTTGTGTTGTGTCATTGTTTCAAACCGTAGTCAATCAAACAGTACCACGCCCTGAACATGGCGGTGAGAAATATGCCTAGACCCAGTTATAATGAAACGGAATTTATTGTTCGGTTTCGTGTCATAGAAAATGATCAGTTTTGTGAAAATCCTCGAAAATATTTATTCAAATGCCAAGTTTTAATGTAAAATAACTTTACACTTGCTGCAGGTGAATTGATTACTAAATACTAATTCTGATTGATATCAATTTTTTTGGAGACGATGTCAGTTCATTTTGGATTGTAACGTTCCATTCGAATGAA
The DNA here is from genome assembly GCA_907164805.1 of Brachyptera putata. Lineage (NCBI taxonomy): Eukaryota > Metazoa > Arthropoda > Insecta > Plecoptera > Taeniopterygidae > Brachyptera > Brachyptera putata. The sequence continues at coordinate 39,041,782 of OU015463.1, forward strand.
TATTTTTGAGTGTATTCTGACAGAATTCATTGTTTTCTATACTCCACTCTGTCAACATTCTTTGAATGATTTTCCAGTTGTATGATTGTATAATTTAATCACCGCATATTTCGGCACATTTTCTGGGGAACGACAAATGTTCAAATATAAGTACTCTGTCAGTTCAATAATCAGTAGATAGTCTATTCCATTTGAACGAAAAATCTCCAAATATCTCTGCATTATGAATGAGTTACTTGATCGAATGAAGATATCAAGTTTTAGTCGTACATAGTATTATTCAGATGATTAGGCGGTAATTGGCGGGTCAACTCGTTCTAATTTTTTGCTACCAATATTTTTGTACATGTATAAATTAACGATTTATGGAGTACACTCTTCGGAAGGTGTGCATGAATGTGCAGAATGTGGCATTAAAATATGCAGAGAACAGTAGAATAAGAGGGAAAAACAGGTTCACCCTCAAACCACTCAAACTCTCAGAAAAAAACACAAACTCTCAAAAAAACAAAACACGAATCTCAATAAAAGACCTACAGTTCGTGTATATTTTTGTTGAGGATTCATATTTACATGCACATAGAAGAGATACGAACACATACACCACAAGATGTTGATTATTCATCTGCTATCACTCATTACCTGTTTGATCTCGAATTCCAATCAGTTTCCAAGCCTTCCACTCATAAATATATAATCCTGATCAATGTCTGATATAAAGGTGTGGAATCACCCTGTCTACACGTAACTCTTGGCCACTGATACTGGTGATACACGTTAGCACACGGATTCGAAGCGTCGAAAAATCATGGAGGAAATTTGTTGGTGGAGGCGCCGGTCTTGGTAAGGTTCGGTCGTCTCAACTCCGTCGCCCTCTCATCGTGCCAAAAAATTCAAATGCTCACTGAATATGAACACATACAAGTTACGCATTATTACAGATTTGTATTTGAATCAAACGAGCCGTTTTTGGGTACATGATTCAATAAGCCTTAATATTTCGAATTCATCAAAAACATATAACTAGCATAACCATGTTGCCGAGATTCATGGTTTTCTATAGGCCGCATGAAGTATATTTCATATGAGTCAAGGTGTGTTAGAGTTTTTCATTATACTTCATATAAATACCTCGCGCATCTTACAACGCATATGCTGTGTATGCCCAGTGGTATAGTGAAGTACAGGTGTGTTCGATGAACGGTCACTTACGTTGCCTACGTCCCTCCGATCTTTCTGAGCATTGAACTGTGTCAAAGCGACTATGGGAGGTTCTCACTGCAGATCACTTCTCCTCTCAGCTTCATGTCACATATATACATCCATTCGTCCTACACGTATCACGAGAAAACAATTTCGATACCCTTAAGATGGTTCTGATCGGTCAATGAGGTAATCAAACTTAACACTCACACTCATTGGTCGCGTACATAATTATTTAAACTGAATCTGTACATTTCAAACCTTTACAATATTGGCTATGAATTTCATTGGAGGTTGCACCCTGACTAGGGCCAAACTATACCATACTTCAAGATAAACAAATCAGAAGTGTTAGAAAAATATATCAACTCCACCATTCTATGAATCGAATTGAAAAGATAGTTTGAAAACGACCGCGGTGGGGTCAAACCCCTGGACCGTAGACTTGATTTAAACTGAACCAGGGACTACCAATTTGCTCAAACAAATGTGTTTGCTCAATCAACTTGGCGGTCCCTTGGTTTGAAATAATTTCCATTTCCAATTAGTATCAATAATTTCCAAACGACCAACCATATGTAAAATATCTATCACCAGTGGGGCACTGACCTGCTTCAAGTTGGCGCTCATTTCACATTGTATAACGCAGCTAAATGAAGGACTCCCGACAAAAATGTGGATGTGTTCACGAAGATAATCGTTGTGGTTCTAAAAAGAGTAAATTCCAGTCACTCGATGATGTTGTGATATATGGATGGAAGTGCCGGGTTTTCTTCCAATAAAGCTGCATACCAATCCCAGCTCAACAGATATTGTCAAATGCATGTGTTACTTATTTACAGTACGAATCTCATACATTCGACTTTCAACAGACTCTATTTCTACTTGATAGGGGATTATTTATATCAATTGACCGATCACGAAAAGTTGATAACAATATACAGGTATTTCAATATTCGTCATCTTCTACCTCAGATTTGCAGCAACAGAATGAGTCGGTAGATATCACATTCGATTTATGCCATGAACACTGGAATTACATGTTCTTAGAGAATGTCTCATCGTTACCTGCACACGACAGCTGATACTTTGGATCATTTTTTCTGCAATAGCAGTGTTATAGCTCATGCCATTTTGTAGTAACAATTCAAGAAAAAGGTTCTTGATTCTGACAAATGAGATATGAATTGGATTACTATTTTGTTGTTTTGTTATATAATCGAATGCAACTGACAACGATTATTTCAATATTCCTTTTCACAACGAAGAGGCATTCGTTGATTAGCTGATATTATATCTTCAGTAATCATACGAAATATGTGTTACTGAATGCAATATATCACATCAGTAAATGAAGGGGGATCGAGGGAAGTCAACAGATAAAATTGTCAGATGATGCGTAGTGAAGGGTTTTAATTAGATGAGGGAGGGGGAGTGGATATAGAAGGGTATGAGTAAAGAACCAGACTAATAACGGCATGGATGGGGGAGTGGAGGGTGGGAGTAGAATCGTTTCTTATAAAGTGAGTAAGTAGGAAGGGTGCATATGGTATACCTAATTCATCTCACCTCTCCTCTCATCTTCTCAATCAGGTATCAATTGTTTGATTGCGTTATTAGTGTTTGTAGTGATATTTGCTGCTTACAACGCATAGAACACTCAGCGTCTGATAGTTGAAGAGCAATTAACAGTTAGACAAGAGTAGAACGTATTATCCTTTGCAGTTATCATTCGAAGGATCTTGAAGAATAGCTTCCTTGAATATGGCTGCATACATGAACTCACTAGAAGAATATTGATTCATTCATTTATTCGTAGACCAAACTGTTCTTATCCATATGCGTGTTGGCCAAGATTTCTTGGGATAATCTCGTCATTGGGAAAATTTAATTCAAAGTTTTCCCGGTTGACCAAATGTTTTTGTGAATTTCAATTTGGGTGATTGATATAACAAATTCTCATTCTCATTGCATCAGTTTTTATTGTGTCCCAACAGTTGATTTCATCTTCGATCCAAATCGAATGCTGAAATGTATTTAGGTAACAGCAGATATTTTATTTTTTTAACCAATCTCATTTTCAACAAGTGTAACGATGGTGAAGAAAACATGCATTGAGGGTCGCATGATTCGTCGAACTGGTAGCCGTTATTTCTGAGGCGCTGCCGGATTCAACCACTGAATAAATTATACAGCTCTCTCTTTCGTGAACCAATCTTCCGACTTTTTAAATAATTGAGAACTTGGAATGTAATGGTTATTCGAGTCATGCTACTTTGACGTCTATGTAAGAGTAGTATATCTTGGTATAAGTTATAGAGCTAGAGTCGATCGATCACTTTCATCCGCTTAGTTTTTCGATAAGTTTGTAATTATTCATCTATAAGTAGACCTCCATAAAACATTTACTTGGAAGTAATACGTGAACGACGCATCACTCACATACTCGTACGATTACCTATACGGTATGTATATTTGTGATGTAATTTTACCAATTGAAAGATGTGAACAGTAGCTAATTGAAAACACTTCTAGAAGTGCTGTATTTGATTTCCATTGAACCTCAATTGAAACATTGAAATTATATCATTATTGGTTGTATTTGTGAATAAGTGTGTCTCGACGAGTGGTTAAAAAAAAAATCTCTGTTGTATACATCAGTTTGTTGTTTTTCTCCGTTGTGTTGAACACTTCTATTGACATGTTGTTTTATCCCGATCTTGTGCTTTTATTGACATAAAAGGGGATAAAGTGTTCTATCATATGGGTTTGTATTAATGCTCCAGTAGTTTTCAAGATACGATTGGTCATGGGAAGAGGGGGGTCAGGGTGGTAAACTGCCCGTCCACGAATGAGGATTAAGGGAGGTGGTATGGTAGCTTTAATATCAAAGATTAAACTAGTATCACGTACGAGAGATAACAATAATTTTATTATGTGGTGTGAAAATTTGAGGAAAAAATGGGTAAAATGTAACAGCATACACTTGTGATTTACTATCTGTGCTGGCAGCATTCTGCACGATTTGTTAATATATTTGTCCCATATTATGGAATCATGATGTATTATAGCGTGCATATCATGGATGTGCATACATAGCTCTGGTATCAGCTGCAATTGTTCAGTGTCAATGAATTAGTATAAAAGAAAGGGAGAAACTTCGTATATACTCTGGTTAACTCTAACGTTATACTAAAGACTGTAGCTCTCATATTAGGACCAACCCTCGGTGAACATAGATAGATTATTAGTCCACAAACTTCACAATTGCATGTAGATATGGTTTTCGTGTGCCTCGTACTGAGTATGTTTAAGAAACAATTCAAATTTGTTATTTTCGGTTCTGACAAATCTACGTATATGTTACGATATACAAAATCAAATAAAGTAAGAACGTTTTCTTGTTCTCATTCCTATGCAGTTTTGAGTGAAACATCCCTAAGTTCAACTCTAGGTTCACTGAAAATAGCATCGAAGAAGAAAAAAATTGAAAAAGTTTTGGACGCTCTTGAGTGCTGTTTTGATTTGACAAATATTCAGGCTGATTGAGAACGGAAGAAACAAGTTTCCATAGTTGGTTATTATCTTCGCAGAGAAGCACATGAAAAATACCTAGAATCAAACGTAAAGTTCATCGATGGCTGATGCTATGTGTGTTCCCCATGGTTCAGTCAACTAACGTGCACAGAGACAGAGACTGAAGTCACGTTGGGCGTGAGTTCGAGTCCCGCATGACGCATGGGTTTTTCGTTTCACTTCATCGTTTAATCATCACCCGCTTTCTCGTATCCCCATATAACGTTGCTTTTGGTGAGGTCGTTGAGCAACAAGAATTCAATGTCACGAAAGATGAATGTTCTGGTCCGAGAATAGAGTTGAGCAGAGTATGTAATAGCATTGCATCTTGATGTTGGATTGTATCATCAGAATTTCTATGAAGGAAATCCAGGTTTCTTCGATTTCCCTCCTTTTGTAATAACAATCATATCGAAGGTTTATTTATTTATTCGCTGACATACTTCCATGGATACGAGAGTGAAACGAGAGTGAAACGAGCATCACTTAGTATTTGAATTAAATGCTTATATAAATAGTGAGCATCTCCATTTAATTTGTGTTTTAATGATCTCAAGTGTTGCATCCGAAGCCCCAACTTTCGCAGATGGCGCACTATACCTAATTGACTCGTTAAATGCACTGGCTTAACGGTATACTATGGCTGCCACTTTACTACTAAATTTCCTACTTTCCAAATTGAAAGTCAAATTTATATGCACTGTTATACGCCATCAATTTGGAGTAGATCAGGAAAATGCATGTAACCAACAGTTTTCATTATCAGAGAAAAAATGTTGGAGAAAAATTACTTACTATAGAAGAATTACTTTCGAAAATTTGAAGGATATCTCATTAAATGAGAGTGATGTTTCCTAATTGACTACCCACACAGCGAATACATGCACCAGAAGCAATCCACTTATATTCACACCTCTTGAGGTTGATTCTTATTGACCAATGTAGGACAATACCCCGTGGTCTAGTCGTAACAAATAGAGTGCCAGGGCGGTGCCATCATGACGTCTGCCCCGGCAGTGGTGCTGTCGTAAAAATAACGAGGTATACCCCAATATTTCGCATAAATATCGATATGTGATTTAAATAGCAGGCCATGCGATTCCTAATTGGTGGTGGGTTGGCCCCCACAATGCCCCGCGAGGAAAGAATTTGAAAATTGTATTTGTGAACAATTATATTCAGGAAGTTTTTGTACTTGTAGTTCTAGCACGTGGTTGGCAGACTGGGACTGCTCAAGTTAATTATGACTATTATTACTAGATCTGTATTTCAATATGTACTTTGTTCCATGACAGATTTAAAATAACAGATTACCAAAGATCAGCGCCCTACGCCGCCCTGCCTCAGCTTTAAAATCGGAAGCAAGGCTCCGTATTGTCCCCCCAAAAAGTACCAGAGCGTCGCACTGGACCACCCTGGCCCCACTGCATGCTTGACAATACCACAACAGATAATCCGAGATGGACTGTTATGAACACGGTGAAAGGTCGGATATGTTATACCCTCAGCAACTGTAGGAACAGTATGCAACCAAATCGAGGATGGATTCGTATTCACTCATAGTCAACTTATTCTCAAGTGTTCACCGAAGGAACAAGTTACGAAAGTACTGTCTCAAAGTAAAATACACGAGAGAGAGATAACAGAGAGAGGGAGTGAGAGAGAGATCGAGAGAAGGAGAGAGAGGAAGAGGAAGAGAAAGAGAGAGAGAGAGAGAGAGAGAGAGAGAGAGAGAGAGAGAGAGCGTGAGTGAGTGATACAGAGGGAGGATATTATAGACAACAGTCCCCGTGGGCTCATTTGAATGTCAGCGAAAATCGCAGAAGACTCTACTAGTTACACATAGGATGCTCGCGTCGTATTATCCTTATAGCTTCAATGAAAGTCACTTAGAACTGGAATATAACATTATTTGATAGATACATGAATACATATGAGTGAAAAGGATTATACTCTGATTTAATGAATCGTGTAAAATGACTGCTAGAATAGTCGGTTACTCCAGTGTGCAGAGCTGCTTCCAGAACCTAAGATCGTTGTAGATATTTTTCAGTTTACATAGCGTAAACTGTATACATAACAACGCACCAAATAATATTGTATTCCCGCCGATTGATTTAAACCGTGACATGAAAATGTATTTATGTCGAGCACCGAATAATCTAGTTCCATACGCAGTGGTTGATTGAAACAATTCTATTGGGGGATAGTAACTCTTGGCACAAAAGGAATTATATACACACTCGCGGGAACATGGAAAGGTTCATTCCGAAAATAAATTTCAAAATCAAATGGAATCCACGCACAATTAACCACTGCTTTCTTCATATACCAAGCGTGGAGTGCGTATGCACAATACCTCCTAGTTTTGGTGCGTATAATATCAGTGTATTTTTGTCACGATGCATTTTAATGTAACTGGATCGAACACTTCATCTGGCCGGAACCGTACAATCAGTGGATGAAAGTGTGCGTGGCCCCCAGGAATAAATGAAATCATGCGTTTTCAGTCGTTGAACTGAAACGAAACAATCAGGTCCACAATTATTCCGAATGTTTCATACCTCATTCACTTGTCATCATTCCACCAAGTTTTTTACCTGATCAGATAATAAACAATTTGCGTCCCAGTTATCCTCTTGTTTGAATTTGATGAATATTAACTATTGAGTATAACAGGAGAAGTATATTCATATCTTTGGTCAGACATGGAAGAATATTTTTCAAGATTGTGTAATACGATTCAACTCGTTGATCTGCACCATTTGAGCACCAAATACATAGTTACTATATCCGATCCGATTTTTACAAAAACTGCTCGAATGGATCGAGGTCATCAATCTTTCAATATAAAAGTGCTAGAAAGTACCAACTGTTTCATAAGTGTATCATTCAATCTGCCGAAGAAACAAATTTGAAATTATAATTTCATTTCAAAGCGTTAATTGTTTAGGAGGAAAAAATGAAACGTGTCCCAAAAAATAGCCAAATTGATCCATCAGTATCTCATGTACACCTCACTCACCACTCGCCATCGTGCAGACGAAGGCAGTAGCTATCGACTAGAAATACAATCGGGCAATTATAGTGGACGCAAGTTGTCCCTGGTTCCAGGGTAAGATAGGTCCGTTTGGGTGTAATACACCTACACACATGCTACTGGTTTGGCCTAATGGCATTTATAATTCTCATAAAATATATGTATCCATTGATTTACAATTTTATTTCCTTCTCGGACTTGATATTTATAGTAGAATAGCGATATAATTTGAATTCAACAAATTTCAACAATTTTTTGTCTTCACGCTTGATTGTAAAATACAGAATTACCTATGTAGTTATCTCATCCGATCACAATTCACACAATTCATGTGAATTATGTATGAAAGCCAGTGTACGGTACAGTAATCAATAACATTCTACGCCAATTGTGCAGATATATCGAAATTATCGAGAGGAGAGAAATGGAATTCATGGACGGGTACATGGGTGTGGGTGAGTGTGTGTGTTTGTCTGAATGAAATATTTCACAGATATTATGAAAACGTCTCAATGTCGTCTTTTATTTTACACATAATAATCCGCTTGTACTACATGAGGGTCTATACTTTCATATGAATGAAAAATTGTATTCTACCCTGAGCTTAATTAAACATCTATATACATATATATATATATATATATATATATATATATATATATATATATATATATATATATATATATATATATATATATATATATATATATATATATATATATATATATATATATATATATATATATATATATATATCATGGTTTTAAAACTTCCACGATGTGGATAACTAGCAGGAAGAAGATCGTCAATACAGAGAATTTTTTCAATAATATGTTTTCTTTGATTGATTTTTATATCACTTATTGATTTTATAGAGAGGATAATTTTGTCTTCATATAATTCTTGAGGAAGGGCTGATTATTAGCTTGAAACGTCGAATAGAATCATATTTTAAGTGTTAAAATGTCTCATTCAATTCAACACGATGATAATAATACCCGGAATAATAATTATCCTCAATCAATATTTATATATATATATACAGAGAGAGAGAGAGAGAGAGAGAGAGAGAGAGAGAGAGAGAGAGAGAGAGAGAGAGAGAGAGAGAGAGAGAGAGAGAGAGAGAGCGAGAGAGAGAGAGAGAGAGAGAAAGAGAGAGAGAGAGAGAGAGAGAGAGAGAGAGAGCGAGATATGAATGTGTTATATGTTGTTTGACTTTTCTTTGTAATACAACTGTAAACATGTGTTTTGTTGTTATGATGAATGTTGAATACAAAAAATCATTCTGTTCACTGTTTTCGATTATTTGAATATCTTCGCCTAGGAAATCCAAGTCAAGTGAAGTTGAAGAGCATTTTATAGATATTTTTAATTTCCAGTATTTTATTCCATGATTTATTTGACTGGAATTCGTGAATCATTGGTAGAGAGATTCGCGATCATTCACTAACAATTCTGTTCCTATCCGACGATGAAAGAGAAAGATTTTAAAGAATTATCTATGAAAATAATTCCTATTATTTGCAATAGCTCGTCATTCGTCACAAATTCTCGAGTTTCGTATAAGAACTTGTGTAGGCTGGTAGGTAGTGATTAGAAGGAGCCAGTTGTTGCTTGAAATTGAGAAAACATCCTAGTGTTTGGTTTCTTGTTTGAGGAAAAATATATGAAAGATTTTTGAGTACCCCATAATCTACTCATGAGGTATGATGTTTCACTATACCAACAGTTGACCTTCGCTGAAGCATACTTTTAAATTATCTGTTCTACAATTGATTGACAAAATGAATTCAGTGCCGGTATCTTTCTCAGTATTTATAGTGCCTCATTTCATTGCATACTCAATTACTATTTATTACCGTACATGAAATTTACTATCCTATTCCACAAAACTTTCCCAATTTGAATCCACTTGACTCAATGCTTGAAAGGCTTGACTCCATGCTTGAAATGCTTGACGAAAATGGTTAGAAAACTAAGGCGCTTAGAAAACTTTCACAAGCTTGAAGCAAAAATTGCGAGAGCTGAAGACTTTGACAATATTTCCGATACTCAAACCGAAAAAATCGATTCTTTCATCTGGAACATCCGAAAAGTTTGACTGTATATGAAGATACGGTTGTATACTATTCTATGTTGCGTGGTTGTGTACTTACCGAGAATTGGTGTGGTTGATATATGGAGAGAGAATTGTAGACCCATAGTTTTTTGTGATATATATATATATATATATATATATATATATATATATATATATATATATGAATATATATATATATATATATATATATATATATATATATATATATATATGAATATATATACACATATATATATATATATATATATATATATATATATATATATATATATATATATATATACATATATAAAAATATATATATATATATATATATATATATATATATATATATACTGGCGTCGGAACCGGGGGAGGGGTCAAGGGGTGCATTGCCACCCCCAACTTTTGGTCGAGGGGGGGCAAGGGGGGAAAGAAAAAAGGTCTTGCAAGACATAATTTGAAGAGACGAGAAATAGAAAAGACGAGAGAAGAAGGAAGAGCTAAGAAAGGAAAGAATAAAAAAAAGAGAAGGTGGGAAAGATGTAAATAGATGGATAAAATCGTACATGGATTCATATTTCACATTGCATGGGAAATTAGATGGTCACATTCAGTTCTAAAAGAAAATCGATTTTGGCATCTGAATCTCATCTGAAACACGTTGAATCCTGTTGAAAAAGTGTTATTTGAAGAAATTTGATGTACCGTTTCGAAATGACAGCTCTGGTTCGTAGTTTATATGTAATGTGTATAAATCAACAAGCAACACTATATGCTTCTTCCAGATGTGAATTATTTATTAAAATCTTTGTAAATTTCCAAAATTCCAACAGGCGTAACGATGACAATAAAGTGAAATGGAATAAGTGAACTTTCAATGAGGGTCGTTTCTAGGGGTGGGCAAAGAGCGTGACTGTCAGAGGCGTCAAATTTAAGGGGCGCTATCGGCGCACATTTGTGACATCCTATTAACAGTAATATTGCATAAATCATATTCTATTTTACTTATGCATTATTGGATAGAGTGAATGCTATTATTCAAACAGCATTGTAATCGAATGATAGATTAATTTAGCATTTTATTTTCTTGGATCAGCCATTCAGCAAAACTAGCTTCCTTACCACACTGAAGAATTCATGAATTCCAGAAATTTCGTGTAATTCCTAAACCCGTATAATCGTATTCAAAAAAAAGAATTTTCGAAAATGTCCCTGCGGGGCTTGATTCCTCCTTCACTTGCATTCACTTTCACTATGCTCATATAGTTTTTGGAGCTCACAATTGAGTCCTTGCCCGTGGCGCTGAAATGAGCCAGAACGACCCTGCAAATACAATAACCATGATTGGCAAATTCCAGTTGGGTACCTCTAGTTCTTAAAAACAATCAATTTTGTCATCTAAATCTCATCTGAAACACGTTAAATCGTGTCAAAAAAAGGGTTATTTGAAATAATTCCCTTGCGGGGCCAGAAAGGGTCCGTCCCCCCTTCCCGCGACAACTGGCCTCTGTACAACTGTTCTTATATGGCATTTTCTTTTCCAAACTAAGTTCCCCCCCCCCCCCCCCCCGTCTTGGTATTTTTTTTTTCTGTCCTGAAAAATACTGAAATGTTATTGAATATGTGGCACCCCATACTTCCTTCCTCCGCGGGTCACAATTGTTGAGCTTGTCCCCCCCCCCCACAACTTTCAAAACATTCCGACGCCCCTGTATATATATATATATATATATGTATATATGTATACATGCCAACTATTATAACAAGTGAAATGTGAACACTTGTGAACAAGTGAATACTTGGAAATGATCTATGGATGATTTGAAATTACCTTCAATGCTATATTCGAATTATCACAGTTTTTAACTGATGATGAGAAGAAATATCAATTGGGAATTTACAATTCCATTCAATTCCCACTATTATAGTTGCAAATTCACGATTCATGTTTTATATCATTGATTCTCGTCATTATGGGATAGCATCGCATTAAACTCGGAATATATCATGGAATGCTCTTTATAGTGAAGGTGCGATTCAATCGATATCGCGAATCGAATACAACAAATTTCGAACGAGAGGTTAATATATAAAAAATGTAAATGTATCATGGATCTCACTTGGAATAAAATTTTTGTGCTGCATTGAACGTGTCGGCGCATTTTTTCTTCTTCATTGAAACATAAATTGTAGAATTTAATTCTCATTTTCTTTCCATGCATTAATAGTTGAGCTTTTTGGAAGGGTGTGCGTTTTTCTGATACCCCAGAGGCCTGAAGGCACTATATGTAGGCCTCGCACAGCGCTCGTGGTAGCGCATTCAAAACAACACTTTTTTTACCGCTATTCAAATAGAAACGTCAATTGATTACAATGAGGATGCTGTATTATCCCATATTGAACAAAAAAGTTCTTTTCCAATATTTTTTCACAGTATCTGCATTTGTCGTTTTCCATGAAGGTGCCATAATACTGCCTACGCATATGCGTGTATACATTGTTGATAGCATTGTTTTATATTCAATTGATAACCTGTACTAATTTTTGTATTGTTTCTGTGATATACGAAGTTATTACACTCCAGGACGGAACACCACATTTTTACACCATCAGACATAATACAATTTCCACTTTTGCAACGAAGTTCATCAATTGTATGCATACACATTTTATATGAGTTTCTTGAAAGCATCGTCGAAGGAGATTTCCGACTTGATTCCAAATTATATTATCTTCAGAAAAAGCGGATGGATGATTTTCTCTAGTCATATTTTGCTACACTTCTGTAGTATTTTCAATATATTTTAACTGAGAAACAAGGCAAATTCGAACCAACTTCTCAACTTCAGAAAAAGCGGAGGGATGATTTTCTCTATAGTCATATTTGACTACACTTCTGTAGTATTTTTAATATATTTTAAGTGAGAAACAAAGCAAATTCGAACCAACTTCTCAACTCCACGTCTTATATTTTGGAATTCCGAAAAAAAAAAAAATCACTTCAAAATTAACCATTTTTGTGTAATTAGTGAACAGTCACATGCATAAACACAAATAATAGTAATGTACGTATAATCAAAGGTATACATGTCACTTCGCGAGTGCTGATCATAGGTTCACATGGATACGAGCATATTTCAAACGTGGCAAAAGGTAATTGGATTCTAATTCGCTTTGTTCTTTTTGATTTTTTATTCTGAGTGGTTCTATGAAATCAGTACCCGATGCATAGCGTTTGTCTGTCGCATCCACAATGGCCTTTGCTCCTATACGTACACGTCACTCAACCTATGTGACATATTTTAAGTTAATCATCTTTGTCAATCAGGCGTCCTCTGCTATCGAGTGTAACTTCGTTAAACAACCACTTGGTACAAAATTATCATTTTAACTTGGATCGTGTTATTTTTATTATCTATATACTTGATCCTATCATCATGACCCCAACTCGTTGAACAGTGAAAATTTTGAAGCTTTTATCCTCTGTGTGATCAAGATGAATGGTCACAGACAGGGCAGTCTGGTGAGAAAGGCGGTGTATTGTCCTCAATTAATATGACGTCACTAGGCCTATATATGAATAAATAAATAAATAAATAAATAAATATATATATATATATATATATATATATATATATATATATATATATATATATATATATATATATATGCATTCATATTCACAAAGCGATCTCAGAGTCTTAAAACAACCGAAGAGGTGACAGTTTTAGAAACTCTCACTGATCCAATCTTAGTCTTAGCCCTAATTTGGTAACAACGATTGTATACCAAAATGTTTTGATGTGATTGAGAAATTTTCTATCAATCATTCCATAAAAATCACTGGAAGTTGAACCGGAAACGATGTTTTGAATTGAATTTCTGGATATGTTTAATTTTTAATCAACTTTGATCAAAAAAATCACATTCCATTATTTTTTAGAGCTTCTGAGAATTACATATTTCAATCATATTTTCTTTCAATTGTATATGATCCCGAAAGAACCGATTGATATGAACGATTCATATTTAATAATTGAAATTATTATTCGACATCATATTCACTCAATCTTTGCTGATCTATCCATCAATGCATCCAATTATGTGTCAGTGGACGTATGAGTCAATCTCATGAAACTGTACGGTATACCTTTATATCTACTCCAGTGTGAACAATCATTCAACAAGGTACAACAATGTATCTTTTCGAATGTGGTATAATAAGAGTTTATTATAACGCGAGACCGAGTAATAATAAAGGTAGACTATAGGCTTTGCTACCGCGAACATACCATTTGCCCTCAATAAATTAGCATATAAATTGGCAACTGATGAAGGTTTTAGCTTCAATCTATGGACCATTGTGATGTGTGAGGAGGACTACGATGTGGGAAAAGGGGACGGCGGTGAGAGGCGGTGGAGTGATAAGGGAGGGGGGAAGGGGTGTGAATTTTTGGACAAAGAGTTTGGATGAGTAGGGTTTGGTTTGAGCTACCATTGGCTGATTTTCGTCCTTTGCTTGTGTTTCTCACATAGCTGCTCAAAGCGGCTCCTCTACTCATCATTTACGAGGAACAGAGACCGAATATCTTATATAGGGTCATGACGGGTCAAACCTATGTGTGACGGCATCCTAGATATCATCTGCATACATATTATTCAGGAAGTACAGACACATCTAGAGGTAGTGCTTCGTTTTTGTGTGTCGTCTTTTACCAATTGAACTGGCACGGCATTACAGTGTTTCATACTGCTTCTTCTACCGCGTCGAGATTTACATGACGACGAACCTTATAGAAACGGCTACATACCATTTCATTGAAATCACGTGTGTTCGAAAACCCGAATGTTCGACAAACTAAATGCTCGAACTGTAGATGCAACGGGATTTTGAAGATATGGGTTTCTGAAGATGGAGGATTTCGATGAAATGGTTTTTCGAATATATGGCGTATATGGGTTATATATATATATATATATATATATATATATATATATATATATATATATATAACGATTGATTTTCCGATGGTTTGATGTAGGTCTCCTGACATAGAAACATCGACCGCTTGAAACGCATTCAAACTAATTTCATATCTCACCGACGTGAGGTTTCGAGTAGAGCCGAGCTGAGATGTAAAGTGAGGTCCATACCAAATCACACCCAAAAATGATGATTATAATAGTGTTCAATAACATAATAAAGTGTGTGCTTCACCGAATTCTATAATAATGGAAAAAAATAGATAAGAACATTTGGATGAGAATATAAGAAGAATGGTAATATTTCGAATATTTATAACATAATAATAATAATTGTAATGATTATTTTCATTAAAACTGTTATCAAATCAACGCATAGCTACAATTTCATTATTCTGGATAAAATTGGGACTTCGGATTTCATTATTCTACTCAATGATAGTATCTACTCCATATAAGTACGACTCGGACGAGTGTTCGAGTGGCTAGCACCCTGAACCGTCATTCAGGAGACCACTGTTCGATTCCCACCATGGTCGACAATCGACTTCTTCCCACTAGGCCTATTCAAAAACACCGTATCCAATCATTCTATCAATTCATATATCATTCACCAACGACAATAGATCATAGTCATTAATAGGCCTACAGTGCAACATTAAGATGGAAGAATAGAATTATATGGTACGACCACAATTCCTCGTCTCCAGTCGAGCCCACGTTATAGTGGCCACATTCAATAAGTGATTTTCTGAGTCCTTTTCATCAGATATAATCCTTCCTTCGAGATTGTCGTTATTATAAGTACCAAAGCGCAATCATATCAACGGTTTCCCGGCAGAAGAAGCACTTGTCTGGATTCTCTGTTTCGCCATCCACCTTGGTGGCAATAGAAAAACGACAAGCCATTCCGCTCTCTTGTAGCTGCTTGCATCAGTAGACATAGCTCTCTTCATTGTTGAGCTCCTCTAATTATTGGATATGATTCTCAGTTCAATTGGATAGTTTTTTTTTTCTCTGGAGAGTTTAAAATAGATCGTAAGAGCCGAATGGGAGATATGAATTGAGATAGAATTTTATTGGGTTTCTCTCTCTCTCTCTCTCTCTATCTCTCTATCTATCTATCTATCTCTCTCTCTCTCTCTCTCTCTCTCCATATATATTCGTACCATATATATATATATATATATATATATATATATATATATATATATATATATATAAACACACAAACACATTCATTTATTTATTTATTCATTAATGAGAATCTTGCCGATATTTATTGACTATTATTGTAGATGGATTCCCAATAATATCAGTGTAATGGGTTCGTATAACAAAGTATACCTGAAACAAATAAGACGTTCATTAATATCGCTTCTATACACAATATTTATTGGTTTCCGAATCATTTTCGTTTTACTGCACCCCTCTCACTCCCACTCCTCCCACTCCTCATCCTCCTCCCACTCCCCCATCTCTCCATCATTTCATTGGCTCTTTATCTTAGCAACAGGTCACTTGAGAAGTGAGGGGCTTATATGGTTGCTAAGGGCAACCAGATTCAAACATTAGGTTGAAATCTACGTGACCGTGTTATGCGCGGAAGATGTGGACATGAATACAACCGTTATATATTTACTATTTACATGGTAGTGGTACTATACGTACTAGGATCGCGTTTTAGCAACTGATCATTAATGAGTTAAACAGTAATTAGAGAATTCACTTGTCTCAACCCCTGGTTGAGCATGTTATGTACGTACCTCAAGTGATAATTAATTGATTAATTCCCGATCATCAGTTGGTAAAACTGGCTCTTAGGATACTATGAATATGATTTTTTTCTGCTGTCACGTTTTTGAAAATCTCACATGAGTAGATTCTTGATGATTGCATAATTCGCTTACAATGCGGCAAAATACTCGAATATCTTAATGTTGGATAGCATGCTGTTAGATATAGTTCTGACAGTAAAAGTTCCAATCTGATGAATATGTTGTTTGTGATTTTGTGTTTTATAAGTAGGAAGATAATCTTCTATCTCAAAACAGGAGACTCAGTAATAGATCAACTCGAAACTTTTCTGGTCGTTGATGTAATGACAGAATATATTCCAATCGATTTTGAGCAGAATCGGTACGACTCTCACAGAATCTTAATCACTTTTGACTAATGTTTCTAAGGAGTTGAAATAATTTTGGTTCAGTCTTCTATGAGAAAATAATGTATTTACATGACAGAATATAAAATGTCAGGTCATAAATTTGTTACTGTAGGTATGTTCAACAAGTTGGTAGTGTAAAGAAGGCAGTTTCATACCCCAAATAGCTCCAAAATCGAAGTGTGTAAATTGGGGCAATTATCGAGCACATTCCATATAAATATATCGTTCATCTTGCTACAAACATCTATGTTTTCGTAGTGAAATATATAACGTGTAGATGCCAATTCTTGATGATCAGTAAAGATCAATCCCTCTACTGAATATATATTATGTCGAAGTAGTAAGAAAAAATATAATTTTTGCAGTAAATATATTCAGTGTACTTTGAGGAAAATATCTGCGGATATATCGTTTCGGTCTTCCCATTTTTGAATGAGAAAGACAGATATCTAGAATTGGATTTGGATCCAAATCGAATGAATTTTAATTTTTGAAAAACACGTTATGGAAGTAACATCTAGTCTGTGTTATTTCTGAAGAAAATCTTGAGAACGGGGAAATTCTAATGATATATGAATGAAATATATGATTTTAATGATCAAATGATATTGACAAGTCCTTATACCAGAAATAATCAGTCAAGAATTGATGGATACAGTACGGCAAGAATGACAGAGAGAAAATAAGGAGATCTTGTTAGTAGGAGGGATATAGAACGGAGAAAGGAGACAACAAAATTGGATGCAGAAATAAGAGGGGGACAAGTATAAAGTGCCAATATTCCGCCTGTTGCTGTGCCCCATCGTACCGCACGCTGCCCTCCTTACCCTCCAACTCCCTTCCAATTCCCAACTCTCTTATCCTTTAATTGTAATAACAGAATGACGAGAAATCACTGTTCAACTGTATGTGAGCGTAATTTTACAAATGCATAATCTAATTGCGAAAATTGAAGCTATTTCTCAAATGGTTTTTGTTTCTTGGTTTAAAGTTGTATCATGGACGATGGACATATTTTCAAAAAGTCAAACAATTTTGAAGAAAACCTTATTTCTTCTTTTGCGTCCTCTACTTGACCTCTATTCACTTCTACGCCATCATTCTGTAGTACTGCCACCGTTCGTAAACGATCGCCAAGAGGCGCTTCAAAAGTGTGCAGTTGTGCTTCAATCAGCTGTCTCTCAGCTGTGGCCAGTGGCAATAAAACTTGCAGATATTGTCAAGTGAACTGGAAGTGTCCAGGAGCATCGTTTTGCCATGAGGATGAATTGTTTATGGTTTCTCAGTTATTACCAGGTCTCGCGTGAACTGAAGGGTTCAAATAGGAAACATCTCTTGGCTGTACAATTGTGGCTGTGGAAATAATTGATCAACTATAATTGCGGACGAGCGTAATGGTGATCAGTAAGATTCAAACTAGCAGTTGTTATTGAAAACTGATCTCTTAAATTTCTTTCATTCCAAACAATATAGGTTTTTCTCCATTTTTGTATTCATCTCAAGATTACTATTACGAGAAAAAATGTAGACACAATTTCACTTCTGCGACTGAACAGCGATATGTATTATGATCTGAATAAACTTAGAATAGGCTGAGTATACCTTCTCATTGAGAGTTACTACTTACACATACACGCACTCACAGTACTCACAAACACACACACAACAGTGCAAGTACAGTTATACAAGTAAAAGAGCTCTCACCAATGTATTTGCCTTCATCCACTGAATCAGGACAGAATCGACGTGGAATATGATTTATGAATCTCCATTCATCTGCAAGAACCGCAACAAGCGGTGTCCAGTTCCAGTTGGTCACGGCTGTACGTGTTGAACAAATTAGTACACATTTTACTACAGTAATTGATCGGTAATTGATAATTACGCAGTTCAACTTATTAATTCAATTATTTGCAGAGTTGATTAACTAACTATGCCATTGGCATCAAAGTTATTCGATGTTCAAACTGATAGAAAGAGTTTGAATGTAGTTGGAAGGTTGCAAGTTCTGAGTAGAACGTCTACTTATCGTGGACAAGTTTAAAAGAGTGTATATCATTGAAAGACGTTGAAAGTATCGAGTCATCATTATACGTCAGATATTGATCGCAATAAAATTCTAGCTAATTGGAAATAGTAGGGACGCTCATTTCATTTGCGCAGGTCACAGAAAAAAAGTGTTACAATTTTCAATAAGATGTAGTTCAACCAAATATAAATGGAACTGTCTGCTTAGTGGGGCTTAGCTTAATTCTCACTGGAGTCCATTATAGAATGAGGTTTCTAGCGAAACTTATAGAGGTGAATGAGCAAGCGTGTACCGCAATGACAACCAACTAATTCATGTTTCCTCATCTCACCACGGATTAACGCCAATATCAATCAATATTCAGTAGCATAGGTCGTTAAACAAAGTTCCATAAAAAATGAACACAATTGTGTGTAATAGAATTTTTGGATGGACTGCGTTGACCTTGAGTACAATAAAATAACTAAACGGAAGTAATGTGAGCTATTTTTGAAAGTGAAAATAGTGGAATCGATCATACCATGATTTACGGATAGTTTTTTCATATATAGGCCTACCTACTCACATTATTACATAGATTTGTAGTGAAAAGACATTATCCCAAAGAGGGATTAGGAGGATTGGGTGATTTCTTCAAATATATACGGAAATACATTCGCAATGTACATTTACACATATTGGTTACTTTTCGAATGAAATAAAAGTGACAAGATTATTGAACTTTCGTATTTGTTTCCGTATACAATCATTATAAACTATAATTAGGTCTCCAAACCATTGAATGGTGTTTTTGCTGTTGGTTAAGTCGAGATTATATAGAGAACATCGTTAATAAATTAAATCCCACAGTGCACGTTTCAAATAAGGAAAGCCTGATCCTGATAGCTCCAGTCTCACAGGTAAACTTTATAAATGGTAAGATCAAAGGAGAGTGGAAATTGTGTTGCATCTCCTAATCGAATCTCTGATTAACTGTCATGAACAAAATTAGATGGGTAATGAGTAAACTATTGTTTGGCTGTTAATGAGACGAAACCACAAATAGTTCATATACATATACGAATATATATATATATATATATATATATATATATATATATATATATATATAAATATATGTATGTAGAGAGAGAGAGAGAGAGAGAAAGAAAGAGAGAGAGAGAGAGAGAGAATATAATTATGTTTGTGTCACGCGTGTGAACTGTTTTTGGTTTCGTCTCATCAAACAGCCGAACAATAGTTTCCTCATTACCCATCTAATTTCGTTCATGACAGTTAATCAGTGATTCGATTAGAAGATGCAACACAATTTCTTCTTTCCTTTGATCTTACCATTTATAAAGTTTACCTGTGAGACTAGAGCTATCAGGATCAGGCTCTCCCTATTTGAAACGTGCACTGTATTATTTTAATATCCAATTCTGGATTATATATATATATATAAATATATAAATATATATATATATATATATATATATATATATATATATATATATATATAAATATATATACTGTATATATATATATATATATATATATACAGGAGCGTCGGAACGTTTTCAAGTTGGGGGGGGGAAAGCTCAACAATTGCGCCCTCCGGAGGAAGGAAATATGGAGTGCCACATATTCAATAACATTCGGGTATTTTTTAGAACAGAAGGAAAATACTGAAAATACCAAGATGGGGGGAGGGGATCTCAGTTTGAAAAAGAAAGTGCCATATGAGAACAGTTGTACAAAGGCCAGTTAATGAAGCCTGCGACCCGCGGGGGGCAAGGGGGGAAGGACCCCATCTGGCCCCGCAGGTAATTTTTCAAATTACCCCTTTTTTAACTCGATTTAACGTGTTTCAGATAAGATTTAGATGACAAAATTGATTGATTTGGAGAACTAGAGGTGCCCAACTGATATTTGCCAATCATAGTTATTGTAACTGCAGGGTCGTTCTGGCTCATTTCAGCGCCACGGGCAAGGACTCAATTATGAGCCCCACAAACTGTATGCGCATAGTGAAAGTGAATGCAAGTGAGGGAGGAATCAAGCCCCGCAAGGAAATGTTCGAAAATGTATCTTTTTAAATGCGTTTCTACGGGATTGGGAACTACACGAAATTTCTGGAATTAATGAATTCTTCAGTGTGGTAAGAGCTAGTTTTGCTGAATGGCTGATCCAAGAAAACTAAACGCTAAATTAATCTATATCATTCGATAACAATGCTGTTCGAATAATGACATTTCCCAATAATGCATAAGTGAAATACAATATGATTTATGGAATATTATTATTAATAGAATGTTACAAATGTGCGCCGATAGCGCCCCTTATATTTGACGCCCCTGGCAGTCACGCTCTTTGCCCACCCCCAGAAACGACCGTTATTGGAAGTTCCCTTTCTCCATTTCACTTTATTGTCATCGTTACGACTGTTGCAATTTGGGAAATTTACAAAATTTACAAAAATTGTGATGAATAATCTGGAAGGAGCATAGGGTTGTATTTTGATTTCTGCTAACTCATAAACTACTTACCAGAGCTGTCATTTCGAAACAGTACACAATTTCCTTCAAACACACCTTTTTCAATATGGTTCAACGTGTTTCAGATGAGATTTAGACGCAGAAATCAATTTTATCCTAAAACTGAAGGTGCCCATCTGATATTTGATTCTCTATGCAATGTGAAATATGAATCTATCTACGATTTCATCTATCTATATAGACCTACATCTTTCCTTCTTTCTCTCTCTTTTTTTTTCTTTCTTTCCTTCTCTCTTCCTTCTTTTTTTCGTCTTTTCTATTTCTCGTCTCTTCAAATTGTGTCTTGCAAGACCTTTTTCTTGCCCCCCCTTGCCCCCCTTGGCCAAAAGTTGGGGGGGGGGGCAACGCACCCCCTGCCCCCCCCCCCCCCCCCCCCGTTCCGACGCCAGTGTATATATATATATATATATATATATATATATATATATATATATATATATATATGTGGGGGGGGGAGCGGTATATATTTTGGGAAACCCACCAATATAGTGACATAACATACCATCATACATCCTCATGGTATATATGTTGAAATTAAACATAACTTTGAATTGATAACATGCATGCAATGATCGGAATCCAGAAAGGTGTAGTATTCGAGACAAACTATCTTCATTCTCAACACTTCTCGATAGCTCATTATGTGGGATATTGGAGTTCCCAAATACATGACATGTCATATGTATTAATTGTACTATTGTGTCCGCACATACAATTAAATTTTCAATTGTAACAGTATTTTCACATATATCTTCTACATTTATGTTCAAAATTGGCATGTGTCAATCAATGAATGATATTTGTCTCACCTCACAACATATTTCAGCATCAAAATAATTATCTCTCCACTCAACCAAACACGCTGCCTTCTATACAGTTCTCCTATCGTACTTGAATGTTGACTTTTCACGTGCAAGCGTGACCATTACGCATCGCATATATACTCTCCAATTAGCGGCGCTACGACCCAGCCCGGGCAGTCGTTGTGATTAGGCTGATTAGTACAGCAGTGTCCGCGCGCCCATCGTCCAAAGACCAGTTAGTCATCTGGTACGTGATCTGGCACCTGATAGTCACGCATGATTAGGATTATTGGTCAAATGAAGCATTGGGGAAATGTAATTCACGAGAAAGAATGGCATCGTGATGTTTGGTGCTTACACATAAAATTCGTGTATTTATAAAAAGCAGATGGTATTTTTTACGTGGACTTTTTTGCTGCTATATACTGATTACTATATTGTACTTGTGTCCAATTGGTTTTACAGGACATTTTCGGGGTTTCCGATAGTCGTAATTATAGCCCCAATCATTTAGTGAAGCTTAGAACGATTCCGTTTTCTATTCGTCTGGTGTCTATAACATCCTTTGCAATATCTCACGGATGGGAATAAAATCTATTGATTGAGAATCGATCGGAGATCTACCAACTCCCGAATTTATCCTGAAAATAAAAGATGTATGTAGGGCCTATCATTTGTTTCTGTCCCAGTTCTATTGGAACTTTTGTCATGCTAATTGACTGGTTTTGGAATATTATTTTCCAAAGTGGTTGCCATGCAATTCATGGATGTTGAGAAGATTTCTGTCATGTATCATTGTGTCTCTGCTTCTCTGTTGATCTGGATTTCTATTGTCACAAAAAATACTTTCATTTGGTTGATCTCACCAACATATAAATTATTTCAACTGCAACTACTTAACCAGGGCCCAGATTCACAAAGAATTTTATCTCTTAAAACGTGCTAAGTTTTAACAGTTTTAGGACTTATCACCAGACTTGGTTATAACTCGTATTCACGAAAAATTTTAAGCAAAAGTTCTAACAATAGTTTGTTCTGAAGTTATCACCGGTCTCGACTGGTTTTAGTGGAGATAAAACACTCACCTCGCGATTGATTCCAATGATTTTGTCCTCACTCAAATTCACTCAGTATCAAGTTTCGAAGACAAAGATGAATGTTGGGAGAGCTTGGAAGTAAAGACACGATCCCATTTTCAATTATTATATTAATTATTATATCCTAACCTCACATTTGGGAAGTTTGACTGACAGCTGACAGAATTGGCGGTAAACAAAATGCAAAGCTTTCTTGATGATCAACATCAAAAAGATTCACAACGATTATAAGAAAACAAATGTAGAAATATGTAGAACATTTTATTCTTTCATTTTGATTTTAAATATTATCTTGTTGTAGAAAACCAATAATTGATGATCAAATTGCGTTATTATAAACTCATTGACGTCCCACTCTTTGCTCACACTGGTTGACAGTCGAAAACAATGACTTGACAAGGCCACGGCACGGTAAGTTGGGGTTTAAGTAAACACCAAGATAAAATTTCCTTAAAATTCTTTGTGAATAGGGTTTAAAGATAAAACCGTGATAAATTTAGAACGTGTTATCTCGGTTTCAACTTGGAACGGTTTAAGCGCTAAAATGTTTTAAGATAAAATTCTTTGTGAATCTGGGCCCAGTACGTTTGAACATAATTTTCGTGTCACTGTGAGAGATCGACATTTCAAGAGATTGCGGTAATAATTGACAAATCTTGCCTCCCTTTTCTTTTCTCCTTCCGATTCAGTCACCAAACACTCAAGGGTCTATGGTTCTCGGGAATTTACAAAATAAATGAAAAGGATCAATTTTCATTCCTGTATCAATGTTATCCCTAATTACAATAGTGGACGACTTCACCTACCCCATGTTATGCAAACTAGTGTCACAATCTTTTTGCTGTTCCATTTGCAAACTAATAGAACGGCTACCCGACAACAGCGATTATGAAATGGAATATGAAAAGTTTGTTCCACTACTTCACGCCTTGGCGAGATTATTGGCTGTACATGCTAATGGAAGTGCCGTATCTCTCAGTGCTGCCTTGATCCAGATGGACAGTCGTTTTGTGGTGCAGATTTCATTTCTTTTGACTTCACAAGGTGATATTTTCGAGGTGCCGTGTTGTTTTATATCGCATCCAACGCTTGGTGGAGGTGCCATGAACTTTTCACCATACTTTTTTCCAATTTTTGTTCCTGATTGATCAAAATTGATGGAAGAATAGTTAGTCAATAATATAATTGAATTGAAATTACCGTACTTGTATATATTCGAATATAAATGCATAGGTCATGAAAAAATCAACATAGATTTGACTATGTATACGTACGTCAGTAGGCCCATTACATTTTATATATACAATTGATAATCTGAAAATTGTTCAACAAAGTTAATTGTCAGTACGTTTGTACACATTTATAGTAAATGGTTTCACTTGATTTATATGGTGGCCCTATTTGATGACCTCGGATACTCTGTCTACTGGGCGACTCAACATTCAGTGAAGCTCATCAGAGTACTTTTCTTCAATTTATGATGTCGTTTTGTGTCGTGAGGGAGGTAGAGGGGGGTAGAATTGAATATATTATGTCCAAAAATAATGCGTCAGCTGATGATGGCTATATCTTCTTATTTGATGACCACATAACCGAATTTGCTACATGCCCTTTTGAACACATTCTGTATAGGCCGTACATCATTTTTAATCTGATTGATTTTCCGATGGACTTTCTCTTTGATCATTTTGAATTCATCAGGGGTTGAAAGGATGCTGGCACAGTGGTCTCATCAATTTCATATGTATTTTTCCTCTTTGTCTTGTTCAATGTTTCATTCAATCCCCACCAGTATTTATGACATCAATATTAGTATGTGAGTCTGAATTGGTCAGCTTGGGACACCCGAGTCAGCATAACTCCAAGTCAGAAGTTCGCTTCGATTGCCCCTTGTTTGTTTGTCATTATTATTGAGCCTGGGTTAGCCTTGTCTGTAAAGGGATATGTTTTTCAAGATATTCCATATCAAACAAAACGTATCCTAGTTTATTATCATATTTGAAATAATCAAAGAGAATATATCAAAGCAAAAGATTCCATGATTTTAATTTCAGATGTTTACGAAATGAAAAATATAAACTCATTCATTTCAAAACTCGTTTCCAATATCCGTTTGCGAACACATTTTTTGCGTCGATCGGATACCTATTGGTGTAATACGATATCAATTGATATGAAAATGCATAATCAACTCCACACAGGCACTTTTTAGTGTAATTTGAAATGTAATAGACGCGCATAGGTAGATATACCGATGCGATATTATATTATTAATGAAATTTGTCTGTTTTATTTTGTTTTCAGATTGAAACCTGTGGTAACTGGCGTTGAAACGCTGACGACGTCACAAAAACCTTCTGACAGAAGTGTCAAATGCTACGACTACCAAAACAAAAAGACGTACGTTAGTGACAGCATAATATACCAAACAACAAAGGAAATCCATGTTGTGTGATTCAACAAATTAAAATGTACAGTAAACAATGACACCAAATTGGGAATGTGAATTACTAATAAATAGTGCAACGAAAACAGGTCTCAACATAAACTGGATCGTTTTATAATAGAACATTGGTATAAAAAGTGTCATATAAATTAATTGTCCGAATGAGACTTATCAAATATGAATAGCCAAATCAATCAGAGATAATAATATGTCATATTATATCATATGAAACGATGGTGTGTTCTTGTATTTGCTCTTGACGAAATCTGAGAATTAGTGTTTCTCAACTTGTTACGCTTGCGCAGCCATTTGTTTGAGTATCCATGGATACGTTGGGGCGTCGAAGTACGGCGTCGTCTGGTCGAACTAACAACTACCCAAATCCAGTCGGTAATTTAAGCGGGATCGGCAGTCATCTTTCGACGGCCAATACGAACGGAAGCGGAGTCGGAACCGGAACTAATGCAACAGGTCAAAGATTGCGTAGACAAAGAAGTTACGAATGGCGTGAAAGACAGTACTCGACATCGGACGACGAGAATACTGGAGGGTTGATCACGTCGAATTCAAGAACTAGTAGTAACAGTTTGGCGGGTGTTGAGAGAACAAACGCAACCAAACAGTCACGAGTTAGTCCGACGCCGGCGATTTATGCGGCGGGCATTGCTTCATTACTTGCAGGCTATTCAAGTAAGTCAGTCATTCTGTTAAAACAACACCATATTTTCAATCTTCATTTTGATTTTGATGTCAGTATTTTGACGCCACGTGTTCTCTGACTTGGTCCTCAGTATTCAACAGCGTGCCTTTCAAGCATGTGTACATTTTGATTAATTTTATGACACATTGGAAAGTACCTTCATCTTTTCACTGTATGATCACAAAATGGCAAAAATAACATATAGATGATAATTATAGATCTAAATGATGAATATATACATGTAAGATATCGTTTTTGTCTAGAGATGTACGTCGATGAAATGTATCTTCTAAGAAATGAGCCAACATCTCAGAGCGTGTCCAGAGAGTTTAGAACAATGAGGTTATGTATGACATGAATGTAAGGAAGTTGAAGTATCCAAAAAATAAAACTAGAATAAACGTTGATAAACTTTAGGATCATCCATGCCAGGAGTCGAAGGCAGGTCTCCTGAATGACGATTCAGAGCGCTATAGTCATCCCACTGACTCACACTATCATTAATACTGAATTTCCAAATTTACAAGAAGTAAGTCTCGTTCGGTAGAAACTCAAATGAATTCGAACCCCATTAAAAAATTAGTCAGTGCTAGATCGGTACTGATATCAAGATTTTTGATTTTTTGGAAGAAATTTTTTCTAAGGTTCCGAAGTATGGTTCTGAATGATATATTCATTCTAATCTTAGTGGACAATGATAATCATGTGATCAGAGACCACTTCTTTAACTCTATCACGAGTTGTCATCTAGCTACACACACAGAACAAAGATGTTCAACAAGTGTTTACATTGATTACAACGATCTTACATTAGTTTGATGGTGGTTTAAATGGAAGCGCTTTATGTATCAACATTAAATCATCTTGTTCCACAATTCAGCTTTAATTGTGCTCCAGTAGTGAAAGATACTTTAGACTCAAATGTGAGTTATATAACAGTAATTGATATTTGGACGATACCAGATTACAGATTTTTAATTAATATTTTTAGGTTCACATTTTCTTAATGTTGTGAAACATTAGTGAACTTTTCTTCATAATGAATTCCAATCCAAAAAATCCATTCACTCGTGAAGTGATGTGAATATAATCATTCTGTTGCTGACTTAATTTAGAAAATCTCGTCAGCACATTGATAACGATGATTGAAAAAACTGAATTCCAATAACATATTTATGCTGCTAATGCATAGCTCTCATGTTGTTGTAACAATTTTATCGCTTGAAGTGCTACAATGGGAATATTTGTGCTATTTACGTATCTATACAAATATCATAGACAAGTGCATCATTTATATCATAACTTAGCATAAGATGCACTTGATCTGTGTCCAAGTCGCTGAGCTTCAAGGCATCAGAATAACATTCATTGATTACAATAGAGAAAATCTTACATATGTTATTAGATATAACATCAATATAACCTATGTTTTTTTCCGAACGCTAGATTTATGAATGAAGAAAATGCGTCGGAGAGCATATTCTGTAGTATTTCTATTCGATCGAGAAACGGCGCCACAGGAGCAAACTAGTATCGAGTCCCTTCGGCCCCTGCTTCTGTTTCAACACAATATAAAAGTGAATGAGAATGTATTAATGAAGACAAAATGAAAATTGAATATGGTTCATTCATTCCCTTTGATGATGATGAAGTGAGAATTAGGTCTTATTTATTTCCTATCAATAGTTTAAATACCAATTAAGAAATTCTTTGTTGGATGAATTTTCAACGCCAGCGTTTTCATTGCAATCTAAAAATGTACTACACTTTGAATTCTTGCGACGATGAGATATATATTCTGATGTTGACTTCTATTTTTTTTCAATAACTGACATCAAGTATAATATTATGAAAAAAAACAACAGTCGAATTGAAGAAGACCACGGAAGATTCAATGGACGGGAAAATTAAATTGAATATTTGTTTGAAATCTGCAAATGTCAAACGAGCAATACCGAGATATTTCAGAAAAGCCGTCTCTTTCCAAAAATTAAAAAAAAAATGGAACCGTAAGTCAGCCACCAGCAACTGTAGAAAGATGAGTAGTATTCAGCTGTGAATAAGAGATCCATCTCGACAAAGTGAGACTGGTTAACAATAGAGACTGGTATTCACATATAGCCACTTGTTGCGGGAGCGGCGTGGGCTTCGCCCTTTTCCCTATGTTGCCAGAATTAACTAATTTGCATACGCACTTTGCCTCTTGATAAGGATTGTGGTGACCTTTTCTTAGGGAATATTGAATTTCATTCATCTAAATAGAATGGAACTGCATCGTTGCTTCATTGGTTTGTTCGTGTGGGTTCCTCCCTCACTCTCAGATGTTTGTGAATAAACGAAATTATGATTGGTTGTAACTTGTAAATATTCGCCTACGTCATCATATCCACAGAATCATTGGTATAAGTCTAACACTGACTAATTATATTTACTGATATATTTATATTGACTGAATATATTGACATTTAGATTTCCTCGTTTTTAGAATTTCGATATCATATACCGTTCAAAAGTTATCAACAAAGAACTGATATTCTGCTAAATCGACTCCCATGGACTTTTCAATTGAAGAGATTCAATTAATATTCTAAGAAATCACCTGTAGACCCCTACAAGTTTCATATTTTTTTGTGATGGTTAATTTTCCTCTCCGAATATCTATATTCTCAGTGAGAACTTCGAATATTTAAACTTCCATTTATTTTCCTCATTTATATTCCCAATTTTTGTTATCAGTATCATTTTCCATGCATACTGTTATTATTATTATTATATATATACATATATATATATATATATATATATATATATATATATATAGAGAGAGAGAGAGAGAGAGAGAGAGAGAGATATGGGCCTATATATTAATATAACCCATTGTATTTTATATCGATTATTATCCTGTAATTTTTTGATAAGCTAGGGACCAATGAAGGTTATTGATATACGTTTCGTACATCATTCGTCAGTACGTCGTACGTCATTCGTCAGAGGCTGCTAACTCTGTTCGCATGACTATATATGATAACTTTCACTCTTACCGTATATCATTTGTGTGTCCCTAATTGACTGTATTGTGTTCCCTATTTGTGTACTGTCGAAAGTCTTCTCTACTCTCTCTCTTTGATAACATAACAATATAACGGAAAATATTGAAACTCTTGTATCAAGAAATAACTTCTAGACAAATGAGATACTTGGAAGGAAAATACGATTGAACCATCGTACGTTCATTTTTTTATATGCTGCTCAATTGTTATAGGAAGGAACCTGTATAAATGAATATGTGTATATATATATATATATATATATATATACGGTGTATATATATATATATATATATATATATATATATATATATATATATATATATATATATATATATATATATAGAGAGAGAGAGAGAGAGAGAGAGAGATAGATATACACACACATTTTTTTGATATCAAACTTCCATGATACGATACAATATCGAGCTATTCAGGATATTATAGTCATGTCATAAAAGATACGCCTTGACCTGAACTCGAACCCGGGACCATCTGATTGCCGGTCAGGAGCTTCCCCAACTGAGCTCCTTTTTATGACGTGACTATACCATCCTAAATATCTCAATATTGAATCGGATCCAAGAAGTTTAATTATTGAATTATTCCAAAATTATTCCTCGTGGCTAGGTAAGGTAAAAAAGAGTATACAGTAGGACTACTTGTGGTCCCGTACAATCGTTACAACATAGAGTAATGCACCTCCCTAATCTATGGTTACACCTAGGGTGAATACGAGCCCTCTGAAGAGCTAGTGCCATGAAGTGTCGTCACTCTAAGTATAGTCATGTCTTAGTAGTGTTACCTCGGTAGCTCAGTTGGGAGAGATCCTGACCAGCAATCAGGTGGTCCCGGGTTCGAGTCACGGTCGAGGCGTAGCTTATATGACATGATCATAGCATCTCATATATATATATATATATATATAATTCAACGTCAATTAGATTCAAATGCATGATAACACTCGAATATTTGAATCTTATTGGGTTGAGAAAGAGTTTGATCGAACACAGGCTGCACTTTTTTGTCGCTTCCAACTATCAAAATAACTCGCCATGGCTTAGTGTACGAACAATAATAACAGAAAGTTCACGATCAATTGGTAAATATCATAACTCAATGACAATTAATCATTATCAACATGTCTTCAATCAAACGTATAGTAGCTGTTCGTGTTGATTGAAGCATTGCTACACTTATTCCCATCAAATTAACAGAACACATGAAAATCTGGAAACGATTCTTCAAACATTCGGAAAGAGACGAGAGAATGAGAGAGAAAACGTCAAAATGTCCAGACAGCTATCACTTTTATAGACGGTTACACCTCGTATACACCACCATGTGTTAATTCAGTAGGAAAACTAATCAGCTTTTCAATTTTATTTTATCCATCAATCAAATTTTTTTCAACAGAAAAAATGGAAAGAAAAAATCAGCCATCTCATCTTCTGCTTTTTCAGAGAATGTGTTGGTGCCCCTCTCTCCCCCCCCCCCTCACTCCTTCCACACTGTTCCTCTCCCCTCCTACCTCAACCGTACAGTGCAACCATATATAATGCATTGATTTCTGTATCTTGTCACATTCTCAATAAAAAGCCCATATATAACTGTTTAAAAGCATCTTCTCTGGTGCATCAAAAGCTACAAGGACTGGTATTTGTCAATATGTAATGGGCCCAATGGAATTGGAGACAAAATCTATAATTCTCTTGAGCTCAAACAATTTTCAGCAGGTAGTATAGTTTCTACACCCGAGCGTTTCAACTAACGGTTAACATTATATCATTGATATTAAAAGGAAGACCGTAAAATGTTTTCTCGAGTCAAACGAAGTGTTATACAGTTTAGTGTCATTCGAGAACAGTGGAATAAAGCAGGGAAATTGTTTTTGAGTGTACGGTTACCATTTTCCCGAATGAAATTGCGTTTATATCAGAGTTAACTATATCGAGTGACTGAAGAATGACGTTAAAAGTCAAAAGGAATAGTGGATGTGGGTGTGTAATGGATGTCACGTAAAATGTCAAGAATACAAGAACAGAAAGATTTTTCTCATTGGATATATTGTGTCACAATAACACATATTTGACTGATTTCATTGATAATTCCATCAAATTCGTCAACCGTACGGAAAGGATGTATATTCCAACTCACTAATTCATCGATTATTTCAATCGAAATCAATTTAATCAATTAATTGAGAAACAATTATTGTATACGTCGAGATTTCGATGTTACTAAAAGTCGACGGAATGTTTGTATATTTTGAATGTTTCGATGATGTATTCAAATCCTTCTAATGCTTCTTCTCAATAAATTCTGGAATCATATTAAATGGTGTACTATCCTTCCCATGACGAGGTGGTATGGAGTAGAAATTTCCTATCAACTTCCATTTTGGTCTGTGTTTGGATGCCATCTGAATCTCAATAACATACCATTGTCGCAGTTGACATGAGTCCACATTAATAATTGATAAAGCACCTTTGTGTCATTCGACAGTCTATAGACTGTCTCTTCAGCGCCTCCAACTGCCGTGGCACACACATATACCCAACTTACATATAGGTTGTCAATAATTCTAGATTTCGGTCGAGTGCGCGCGTTCGCCTTACCCTTAACTTGAGAGGTTGCCATCCATCTTATTCTTGTGTTCGGGGGCGCGAACTTTTCCCTTTCCCATTTGAAAAAATTGCTACTACAATTCTTGGCTGGCCTTAGGCCACGAAAACTACCCCACGCCGAATACACCATAAATCATTTTCCTAATGTTATTCTTTCGCCCTCTTTTCCTCGTCAACCAATATATATATATATATATATATTTATATATATATATGGATATACAAGCATTCAGTTATTCCAATTTAACTTTTACTGTTGAATAGATTGCAGTTTATGACGATAATCTTATAAGTGATAATGCGACGATCACATGTGAGGAAACCTGGAACAATAATAAGAGAAAATAAAAAAATACAGAAGTTTCAATCAGTTAGTTTTCCAAAAAACTTCATTGATCTGAAACTATCAATTACATCATTACCTAAAACAGAAATATGAACTCCATGTAGACATTCAATTTGATACAAAAATCATGAGCTGTGAAAGCTAGCTGAGAATGAAATGTAATCATATATATATATATATATATATATATATATATATATATATATATATATATACACATAGAGAGAGAGGGAGAGCCAGGAAGAGAGAGAGAGAGAATTATGAAGAGAAAATAAAATGAATTTGATTCTCAGCTTCCATCCTCAATCTTTTTTTTCTAGATATAACCGTTCCGGGAAGTTTATTTATTCGTTCTGAGAAGTAATTCAGTCACCTACACTGAACTGAAGTTCACATAAGGAATGTTTGTACATGGTTCATCAAATGAAAAAAGTATAAAATCAACTGACTTATGATTTATATTCATTCATTCTTTATTACCATTGTTCTAGGTTCCCTGACTTGTATTCGGTCGCATATCTGGCATTGAATCATCATTATAGATCTTCATCTATATAACAGCATTGCATTAAAATAATTGAATGCATATATTCATTGCACATTCACTTATTTTAATTAGCTTTTGAGCTAAGGTACTTGAATTTATCTCTGTGTTCGCGTTTTGTAGAATAAATGTTATATCTGTTTCAATGTTGTTGTACAAGTAGTGAAATGAAAGGCTTTTCTATAAATCGTAAATAGGAATATCTACTTGGACGTAAATTCCCCTGACTGATTACAGCTAGAGTAGGCTGAGTGTCATTCAACCTGCATAACGTCTCGCTGCGAATGAGATGTTTTCGTTCAAGAAGCATTCTTGGTTTAATGTCCATCAACCTTTTATATATAGAGAGAGAGAGACAGACATGAAAGACTTCCACTTTTTCTTCTTTTCACTTTTTTTTATTCATATTTGCCTTATTCTACCTTCAATTCCATGTCGATTCTAGGACTGGCATTTTATCACTTACTTCTATTTCATTACACATTTCCATTTATCGCGGTGTCTCCCTTGTAACCTTCTCAACACATTTCATACCTAATTTCACACCCTCTTCCTACTCGCCTTACACAAAATTCAATTCAATTTGTGGGATTGAAAATTTTCGAATATCTATTCCTCAACATTTTCTTCTTACTCTTCATAATGAACAGGGTACAACGTATAAGAAAAATGCAAGCATATATTACCGGTGTAGTAATCGACATATGAATGCGATCTCGGAAAACGGCTCTGTGTAACTACATGGTGAGAAAGCTACTGAATGATTGGCTCATTACCATATAAGTATTTCCTGCTGACTTTTCCAGTACATATTCACGTCAATATACTTTGTTCCAATGCATTTTGTAACTCAATTCTTTGCCAATCCTTGACTCTCATTACCCGAACGCAAAGAAGTATCAGCCGATCAAACAAACTATATGAAACCTATTACAGATACATTTTATTTTCACTAATGCATGGCTGATGATTATTACGGGCTAGTTTGCGATGATAACTATCAGTTACAATTGACCCAAGAAAACAGATTTATTCGAATGATATTATTATTTGATATCATCATGAGAATATAATTTACCGTTCCTCTTATTTTCTGATCGAACCGTAAAATTACAACAAAACAAATCACTCGTTTTCAATTCATTCTTCTTCAACTATTAGTTTTGTAATATTGTTTCTAATTTGCCTGTAATTTATTTCCTGTATTTGAGTGATATGAATCAGTATCTTCCCATTGTTTCTAATGATACTCTACAAATATATGCCCGACCATTCATACAAAAGTATGTCTTGGGGGATTATAAAAGTTACTCGATTGTCAGTTGGGGCGCTTATAGGACGGTATTTCCGAAAACCGTTCTGCGACATTATTCTGGCTGAACAAAATAAATATATATATATATATATATATATAGGGTCTATATATATATATATATATATATATATATATATATATATATATATATATATAAATATATATATATATATATATATATATATATATATATAGGGCCTATATATATATATATATATATATATATATATATACATATATATATATATATATATATATATATATATATATATATATATATATATTATATGTATATACATATTTTCAGATTAATATAGGAAACCTTAAACTAACCCATTGTTTTCCAATAGAAGCAGAGGATGAAAGTTCAGGTTCAGGAGTAGATGGAAATACTTATTTAATATATTACAATATAACAAATTCACAATTAACTGTAATTTCATTCAAATATATTGATTCCTTTTCACGTATTTCATTTGGTTTCTCACCGTAGAATTATCTTCTTATATATTATATCCATTCCTTGTTGTAGATTTGAATATTCATTTCTAATTATTCTAATTTCAATTGTGATATATTCATATCGCTAATTATACACTTGGTGCTAGTATAGTTAATCACGTATTGATAACACTGAAAAAAAATGTTTTTCTTCGTTTCCGATCATAAACAATTAGACGAGTGATCTTGATTTATTCTACTAGCCTTCTAATAGCGTGGCTGTATGTTTGCCGAAAAAACTCATTTTAGGGTAAAGAGTCATTAATCAATCTTAGTTTGTGTCTGGGGTTCTGACGCTAACTAGTGGTGTGGGGTATTATTATTCTTGTTAAATCAAACCTCCGTCCGTTGTCAACAATGTGTTGCTAATAATTAAACAATGTTTGATAACATTTTAGCTAATTAGTTTTAAATTCAATATCACAATGAGTACTGTCAGTGCAAAAAGTGATTGAGCACTTGGAATAGCATTTGGCAATAATAATATGATAATTCATATATATATATATATATATATATATATATATATATATATATATATATATATATATATATATATATATATATATATTTAAGTT
Source organism: Brachyptera putata (assembly GCA_907164805.1). Taxonomy (NCBI): domain Eukaryota; kingdom Metazoa; phylum Arthropoda; class Insecta; order Plecoptera; family Taeniopterygidae; genus Brachyptera; species Brachyptera putata. The sequence continues at coordinate 39,077,404 of OU015463.1, forward strand.
CATATACAAATTATATAACTTATCGAAGTCATATATGTATTATATATGTAGGCCCTATAGAGAATTATACATTTATATAATAAAATCTGATATATATATATATATATATATATATATATATATATATATATATATATGTATATATATATATATATATATATATATATATATATATATATATATATATATATTTATATCAGATAATATTAAATGGATGTATAATTCTATATAGGGCCTATATATATAATACATATATGACTTCGATAAGTTATAGAATTTGTATATGAACTTTCACAGATATTGTAGGCTTATATGCATTCATAATATTCTTGTTCCAGATGAGAACTCTCTGAATACGTATATAAATACATTTCAATACTAAATGAATCATAGAATTAGATTAGATTTTGATGTATTTCTTATGTCAAATATCAAGTGCGAGATTTTCTGAAATATCAGCTTTCTTCTTTGGACCTATAAGCATCAAGCAGCTGGAAATATCTGAACGTGATAGATTATCCTCTAACTTTTTCGTTTCTTCAACTTGCATAGAATTAGTGGATAATCTTCCAAATAATTTGACCAGGAATGTTATATTTTTACCTTGGTTCATTCGATAATCCAAGAGACTTGTGTCCGTAGTTGAATTTCATGAATTTCATTTTTTTTTTATTGATGTAATAATTTATTGACAATCGCATGAGGAAACAACATCGTCTCTGTGACGTTGAGTGGGAAGTAAATGTACAAACATATTGAAATAATATGTATAGTTGGTTTCTTCTATGATATATAAGTAGTTGAACTACTTGAAATTTTTCATTCAATCATCCCCTTCTCGATCCCCCATTGCATGAGTGCTAGAATTAACAAAGATACATTAACGAATTGTACTAACCGATATGCATTACGAAGCATGCATAATAATATAACTTACATATGTAATAATCGTGGTTATGGAACACTTTCTATGTGTCAATGATAGAGCACGTATTCGATGATAGGCTAATGCATGACAAGAGATCACATAGTACTGACAACTCTCCGATGTTAATGAGTTCAACCATTCCCACAACTGAAATCTCTGGAAAAAAAACAATATAACATTTCTCAGAATGATTAATATAATATTGATAACAGTCAATACTCACCGTTATTGTATTGTATCACCTAATCGGATATGATATTATCACTGCGGACTTGAATAATCATTTTCCTTGTGGAATGGATGGATGTAATCTCTTTATAGGGCCATAGTCTGATTCAACGGTAAAGTGAAGGTGTGCGTACGATCATAACTTACTCTCACTTTTATATAGAAAATAATCTGGTGTCTTATTTTGTTAGAGTAATCCCCATACCCTTAAACTTGGCAAAAACATATAAAGCGTGATTATCTTTTATTGCTATTATTTCCGCCCTTGGGTTGCCCACCCTTAACTTTGCCATTCGCTGATTTCAGTCAATTGCGAAGACATATTTATTACATCCTCTGTTCTATGTATGTCTACACAGCACACTGTCAACCCCACCTCATAAAGGGGGAATTAAGAGAGGAACATTGCTGATAGCAGCAACATCCACACTGAACTCATTTCCACCCCAAAACTGTACATTTAACAAACTGTTCAAGGAAAATAATGTTTGGAAAATAATTTTCATAGTTAGAGGTTTTAAAAACACTCGGAAAAAATTCAAGACTTGTGAGTAGTTGAATGTCTCGGGAGAACTGTTATTGGGTGAATGAGAATGATTTTTAATACAAATTCGACGCTAACTCCAAGTTAGACTTTTATAGCACGAACAAGTTAGATGAAAATTGTGCTTATTTTTTGTTCGAAGTAAAAAAATCGAACGTATTTTCACCAGGAAAGTATTGTGTTTTTCGGTTGTCAAAAGTTAGTTGTCGGTGTGCATCTATAAATAAGCTTTTTTTAGGATAACTCTCTATAATTCTACTTAGATGTGAGTTTTTCCCCTCAATATTCAAAAGTCAAAAGTTTTTGCCGCAGAGGGAATAAAAAGAGACAATGGATGTGTAAAAGTAATACAAACCGTGTGTACTGAAGGAAACGAGCGAGAAGAAGAGTACCAGAAAGGGAGAGAAGGAGAGAGAGAAAGGATATAAAAAATGTTGGAAAATATGATATCATGAGTTCGCCAATTAATTATGATGTCAAAATAGGAGAAGAGTCGCATCAATATCACAATATGAAAATAGCAACCGAAGGTTTTGTGTACTCTCGTACTTAGTTAAAATATTATCGAACCTTATTTTCTGTGAGTGCATTGACAAGTGAATCATGAAAAGAAGTAATTTCACAAGTTTTTCATAATGAAGCAGTCGAGGATCAACTTTTCAGTTGAATCTAGTTAACGTTCCTCCCAAGTACATTTCACCGATGATCCACAATGGAATTGCCAATAATTAGAGCAATGGTAATTAAATGGGATTTTTAATAAAGCTGGATGAAAATCATTGTATCTCCGTCATTATGATATACATAGTGAATCCTCTTTGTACACTTGAATCAAGTCATCAACTTAATTCTCAATGATGCTGATGTGAATCTAGTTAATTCACCGGTGGTATCATTCGAAAAGAAATATACTCAATTTCACCAGTTTTGAAAAAAAATGGGTGGTAACATACGAGTTACATATACATGAATTGAAATCTCACTGGCGTCATGTTCGAAATATACGATAGGTGATAGGCGATGTACGATAGGCTGAGTAATTCGATCTGTCGATTTCCGATTACTACATTGATAATTAGTGCAAGTCGAACGATGCATTCACCAATAGTCATGTTGTAGCTATGGTACTGGATATCAGTGGTGGTGCCAGGTCTCACAAATGTCAGCTGTTGTTTTTACATATACGTGGTACATCTTCAACTATCGACATCACAAAAGTAATTCAGCAAAATCTATCAGCTACTTTACTGTACAAAAAGCGCTTCTCCTATACATGATGCATATGTTCTCTCGTTATGCATGAGAAGAATTCGCAAATGCAGATAGTAATTTCAATATTGTATTTACATTTTGCGAATAATATTTTAAAAAGTATATGATTATATAAGTTGGATGAATACAGTATAGTCGGAATATGTTGTATGAAACGATATTTCATTGCTATTACACACCGAATATATTGTTTGATCTCAAATAGAAATGCAATTTAATTGCACATTTACAATCCGAGCGGACAAAGCGTTAATTGCATAACAGCTGTGAAGCCACCTTCAATCTAGAAATGAAATAACATTTCAAATATAGATTAATTCTGTTCCTAATAATGCTCAGTGATTGTGGTGAGAATCAACTCAACTGTTAAAACTGAGATGATTCATTACCTGAATCGATAGCTCAGTGGTAACGAGCTTGCTTCATGTAACCGTGACTGGCGGTAGATCAGACCTCGGTTCAATTTCTGCGTTTGACGGTAGATCGGGCCTCCGTTCAATTCTCTGTAAACATCTCTCTTTTTTTTACCTTTTTACGGAGTTTTTTCGTGGGTTCCCTATGATGCTTGAGTAGATGCCGGGATAGTTCCTGAAATATAGGCCACGACCGCTTTCTTCTCACTTATCTTCTAATGGCTTGAGAAGCCATCGTCGTCTCATGGATCATGCATACAACTCCGATTGATTATTAGTTATCACAACAGTGCGTCGTTAAGCTCAATACAAATAAATAAGAACATAACGAATTGGATATAAAAATTATTCCATGACAATTTGGAAAGACAGAGGTTCAACATGTAATATTTTCCGAGTTTGAGAATATTAAAATAAAACTCGTTGATTTTATGTGATAAGTGCAAGATATCAACACTGCTGTTTGGTTTACTCTCAAAACCAATGCTGGTAATGCTCGGATATATCACAAGAACGGTTTATGCTTATAATGGGTTCCAGATTTTTTTAAATTGAAATACTTGTGTCGAACAAGTATGGTCACTGACAGCGCAGTCCTGCTGTCCAAGTTGATATTTTTTGTTTTATTCTTCTTCATATTGTGTTTATCAACTCACTGTAATGATAACTAAGGTATATTGGCGTCGGATGGATGATTGAAGAGATGTTGAGAAGTTAAGATAAGTGAGATGATAATGAGATAATGAGACGAAGATTTCTTGAGTAATGGAAAGGATAGTAGTGAGGAAGCGGTCGCCGCCTATATTGTAGAAACCATCCCGGCATTAGCCAAGACTACAGAGAGAAACCACGAAATACCACTGTGAATATGGACGGCGGCGGGGATCGAACTGAGTCCAATATTCCACTCACCTCCCGGATCACATGAAGCGAGCATGTTAACCACTGCACTGCATATTCCGGTCGGATTGTCTTGTATTTGAAATAATTGAAACGGCTTGGTAAGATCACGTCCTTGTGGTGTCTCATCCAAACGTTCCTACTTTGACCCATATCCTTAATTGGTGAACAATGATTTTGTATCAAGTTTCGATGTTGATGAGAAAAAAATTGAGTGTTTTGAAGTTGATTAGAGTGGAAATTGCTCCAAGTGCAATGCTCGCCATCCTCAGCTGTGCTATCACTTACACGGCCTGTACCGAACCTGTATGACTTGTATAATAGCGTGAGGCCGATGTAGCGACATAAGATTATGGCGATGAACCTTTATGTTCATAATAATATCCTGGTATATTTTCATCGTGTAAAATAATCTACCGGTAGAAGAATATGCAATGCACATGAATATATATATATATATATAATATATATGAATATCACTATACATCCAGTATATTTGTACAAGCATGTTGAACATGGTATACAAATATACCGGTCAAAAATCATTTATATACACGTGAGTCAAATTATGAGCATGAGCCCATAAATAACACTGGGAGATTATGATATGTGCTCTCAAACTACGTATATATATATATATATATATATATATATATATATATATATGTTGTAACGGATGTTCTCGCGGACTGAATAATCTGATATATATATATATATATATATATATATATATATATATATATATATATATATATATATTGGTGATGACATCGGTCCTGGGATTTAAGACCGAGTACCCGTTTGTAGAGACCGGGTAGCACCAGTCTTTACGTCGTCCCCCCAAAAAACGTGAGAGTACCAGAATCGCAAACCTTGCAGTAGTGCATGACTGTCAATATAATGTGACGAATCGATACAAATGAAAAACTCTCCAAGATAGAGACAGGTTAAAGATGACGTCATTGAATCATAATTTAGATATCAACAATAGGATTGATTCAGACATACATCAGCAAAAAACAGATGACAACAATATAATTGAAACAACATGAAAAGACCGGTTATACAAATTGAGGACCGAGCAGTTCAAAGGTACCATGGCGTTATCACGGTGATAAACATGAGAAATGTGTCCCTTCAAATAGGCGAGTTCCCTATAATACATAAATACCTCATCACCAATATATATATATATATATATATATATATATATATATATATATATATATATATATATATATATGTGTGTGTTTTCTTCCTTCATAGTTTTATATGTTTCAATGAATAAATCTCATAATAATATCTCGTTATATTGATAACTAGGCCTATGTCATAACCATGTATGTATGCTCATTTCGTCCACTAACTACCTATATATCTGGTATCAAACATATTTCATATCAATGTCTCATAAATATAATGTATATAATATCCTGGTATATTATCATGTCATATTATGGTATATATATATATATTTATATATATATATATATATATATATATATGTTCAACACCTAATTGTTTATTGTGTAATGTTATTGTTTGGATGTTTAATATGTACCAACTGAACATACACAGCCTATCTATTTGATGTCACACAGTTTTAATTGCAATCAATCTCAATTATCATGCATAATAATATCCCGATACAATAGTGCAGTGTAGTTATCAATTTCTGACGTATTATTTGGAAACTGTATAGATAATTTGAAAGCGCATACCAATCTCCCACTAAGTTCTGTGAAGATAATTTTTCCTTACGGCATATCAGTATACCATATGAGTAACTTTGTACGTACACGTGTACTTAGTTGTACATTGTTCTACTGGTATATTCGTATTTGTCATAATCTTTAACCGGTATATTATTATGCGAGTATTGCTATACCGGTATATCTTACTGACGTATATAAATATACTGCGTGATAATATATTTACCGTGGCAACGGCTTGCTGAGTCCCGCTTGACTGGAATAACTAGCTAGTGCTGCTCTCAGGCGGAGTATATGTGTATCAGGAAGAACAACGCGGTACAAGAACCTCATTCAGGACTCCCGACTTTGATACCCATTCAAGTCGTCTGTGCTTATTTCGTCCGATATTCGACTACTTTCAAAATCTGTCGTGCTTATTCGAAATGGGCTACGACTGTTTCCTTCTCATGTAAAGAGTGTTGTTTTCATTTTCTGACGTCATGTAATTTGAAAAGAGAGAATACTAAAATTCTGTGCATTTATACATATATATATTATAAAGTATTATTAAATTTTATTATAATAGCATAATTCAGTTATGTATGATATCACGCTTTTATCTGACACAGTTGCCACTTTACTGTAAGAATTGCTTTTTTATTGGGTTTAACGACGCACTGTACTGACGATCATGATCTATTGGCGTCGGTGATTCATATATGAAATCGTGTAATGATATGATAGGTAATTCCATTACGTGTCTATATATAGTGGGATGTAGTCGGTTCAATGTAGTAATAAGTGCCTTGATACATAAGATTGGTAAACTTCACAACTACCATGGACAAAATAATTATAATGAGGAAGCAAACCACTGAGTACAATATTGAATTCACCAGTGACGTACATGTGGTTTCAGTTGGAGGGAAAGTTTGCTACGGTATTCGGTATATATGATGAGTTCGTATCATTTTTTTTTTCGAAAAAATGAAACTAGATAGTTGTCTTTATTATGACGATACGTAGGTGGTAGTTGTGGAGACCAATTCGATTACAATGATCGTTGTATATTGTTTCACTATAATGGCTTCTTTCAAGAAAAGTATGTTTTACTGAATATTGAAACAGCTAGGCACCTATTTCAATATTTGAATCAGGACGAAATCAGAAATAACTTATTCTGTCCCCCCTTTTTTTTATTCTGTCCCCCTTTTTTCTTTTCCCCCTTTATTTTCCCCCTTTATTTTTGGAAATAAATGATTCATTATTCCAGTTTATGAGTAATTTGAAAAAAATAAATCAAGTGTCAACTATTGATATTTCGTGTTATTAGATGAGCGTAGCGAAGATTTTCATTCCATATACCGAAATATTTGTTTTTTTTGTTTTTTTTGTTGCTTTTTTATATATATATATATATATATGTACGTACATATATATATATATATATATATATATATATATATATATATGTATATATATATATATATATATATATATATATATATATATATATATATATATATATATATATATATATAGTGAAGGATAGGGATGATTTCAAAGAAGACTGAATGAAAATGCATCTTAATCATCCAGGGTATGTTTGCTCATAAGGTAATGGGTGGTGTTCGATTTCTCTTTTATTCGCGCTACTATGGGAAGATATTAGAACCTTTTTGGCGCGTACGAAAATAATGCCTGAAGCAATGTTGATATTGAGTGCATAAGCCAACTAACACACGGGCCTAGACCCATAAATAACCCCCGTACTAAAGACGTTTAACACCCCTTCCTCCTACTCTCCCTCTTGCCATCAACCCTTAAGGCATACAAGGCCTATCCACACCCCACCATATCACTATATCAAAAACATTGAGGTCTTTGAAACTTGTTTCTCCATCATCATCTTCGTGGTACGTCTTCCAGATTACGGTGCAAACCGAAAACCCATTCGCAAGTCGCGTAACAAATTGCCTGGAGTATTAAACCATGTAATATCTAATTTGTTGTACAAAGACAATAGTAGTTAATCTCGATACTGTTATTACCCGTCAACATATAGGGTTCGTTGTCAATATGTGTCTATGGTCTTCATTTTATAAGTGATGTTTCGTTTCAGTTCCACAGCTCCCTCATACTGTATAAGGCTAACCTTCACAACAGAGGGTATACGGATTAATCTTCTATCTTTTGTCACCCACATCCAAAGCCTTGAATATGCTAAAGCGAGATACGCAGAAGAAGATAAAGCGTAACTTAGATTCGTATTGCGCCGAACCGTCATTCAAATACCATAACGATAACATCTTAGTGTTGCAACGCAAGTCATCTATCTCTACATCGCACTTTGGTCCTCTGCCATGCTTATTCATTGAATGTTTCTTTTCTTGTTTTTCAGGTGCTGAAAGATCATCCATTTCAGCGTTAAACTCTTATCGTACCGGCTCGGATACCGAAGAGGCGAATACCACCGATAATCCAACAACTCCTTTCCCAACACCTCCCCCTACTTGTGCTTCCCCTACCATGTATCACCACCCACTATCCAACGCTCTCAACCCAATACATAGCCCTAACCTCGGCCACCGTCAATCTAGTCCGTATCCCCTTGAAAACACAAATATTTCCGGGAACTCTACTCCAGTCAATGCCAGTCCTCGATATCCATCGTCAAGGCACCATCTCTCAAGTAAAAAGTCAACTCTCTCCCGTACCGAAGGTAATAATGTTGAAAAAGCATCGAAACGTGATTTTTCTAATTCGGGTACCATCGGTTCTCGGGGTCGAGTGTCCATCAACAGTCGAAGAAAGGAAAGTACTGGAGGACCAGGTATGACGTCGTCGGAGTCTTCTAGTTCTGCTACGACAAACGGCAGTGAGAATAATCTGGATCTGGCATATCCAGAAGTTGAGATATGCAAGGAGAGTCGACGACTGCATTTGGATAACGGTAAGTTATTCTATAGTTTTTCCGGAAACGTTTCTCTTTCAAAATATATTCAGAAGCCCTTGCATTGATGTTCACATTGGCATACGAAGTATGCTTATATTTTACTCAAGGTTCATGACAATAATCATTATTCAACATTGAAGTAATATTTAACACGTGTTCTGCCAGTGAATACTTGTGGTATCCTCATAGTTTGAAATATCAAATGTTACTTTCAACAAGCTAACACTGAGGTTGAAAATGTCATGGATATTCAAATTTCAACCCTAGAATAGTGGGATCAAACTCTCCTGTATGGCTACTTGTTCGATCTAGAGATAATGTCTTTTAACATTAGTAGGCCTAGTTAGTAATATGACTTTCATTGCAAATTGACAATTAGTCTACGGTTTCTTGTAATATATCTTGGAAACATTCTAGCGGAGACACCGGACAATTATCAGGAAATTTCACGAGATATCCCACAAGCAATCTGATGGTCACAAATGATTGTTTCTAGCTGTCACTTCAAATTATTGTCCACCACTGGGTTTTATACTTGGACCATAGAATATGGTGGGAAGAACATAAAATGGCGGCTGATTAAAATGATGATGTAGTCAATGCCATCAATCTTGTTGGTCATATATCTCGTTTCTTGTTGCAACTGGAGACGACCTTCCCCCTCACCCCGGCTCCTCAAACAACTACCTACCCCGCACTCGTACACTTCCATCCCTCCGACAAACAACGTAATTGATTGATTAGGGTGTCACGTGAATGGAATTACAATTAACAACCAATCACAGTCGTGAGATACAAGAACAAGAAAACAAAAACCGAATCCCATTCTCTTCGAGTAGATTTACAAGGTTTGGAGCAAATTTCATTTTAATCAGTGCCGTTTACTATGTTTTCTATCCTTCCTTCCCACCCCCGTCCAGCGTCCTTTACAATCCTTGAACCCTTGCACAGCTTCAGTTTGAAGTTCCAATTTATTTAGAATTGTTGTTTTTGCGAGCGGAACGGTCGATTGGAGTACAGTGCAGAACACAAGTATTTGAGGTGATGGTTTTTTTCGTCTTCAGCTATTTTATTTCACCGATTAGTTTCAGTTTACAATTGTGTATGTTTTACACAGACCGGGTTCACAAGGATTCAGATAAAGAGTGAGATTCAGATCTGCAGAGAACAATGATATATCGAATTGTATGCAGTAGTCTTTGATCCTGTATAATAGAGAGCCAGATTCTATTTCTGTTGTAGGAAATAATTCCTGTCATCTGCGTGATGAACTGTAGTAACAGCTATTTATTCAAATAGGCCTACACTGGTGTACTTTGCCCGTGGATGCTTCCTTCTGATTACCTCACACTATATATCAAGATAATCATTCTGTCATCCAATGTGGTAGTTGATTGATTCAGAATCAATTTGAAACTCGACAACAATGTTTCAAATGTCATTTCAAAATTCACATTTCAATGCACTCTCACAGCTTTAATTACCGATCGATATAGATTTATACCTGTCTGATTAGACTCTATCTATAGGAGTAAAATGACATCAGGGTTTCAATGGAGCGTTCATTTGTGATTTGACGGTTTCATCATGGACAGTAGGTATACTTCAAGACATGTCACGCAATGATGAAATGACTGATCCCCATTATTCACCCCACTACTTTACATTCACTATCTTCTATACCTCATCACTCTTATATAATTTTCCTACTGGCTACTGCTTATAACCCTCCAGGACCACTGTAATGTGAACTATTCAGATAACTATAACTTGGGTTTGAATTTTCACCTGACATTGTATAAAAATACTGTAATACTGAGCAGCACGTTTGGAAGCAACGCTAATTTCAGATTTGGGTGAGGGAAGTGGCAGTACTCTCATCAAGTATCAATTATTTTAATTATAATTCAGTGTCACTCTGCCCCAAGGGTCTTGGTACTGTACTGGTTGTATATCTACTACACTGGGTATATATATATACTTTATAGATATGTTTATGTTATGACTGGCTTATCCAGCAGCTTGTATCATATGAAGTATATATAATGCAGGCGCCAAAAGTGAACCTTATGACCATCCTCCGTAGTTCCGTCCACTAAAGCACCGATGTAGGAACTGAAGTCACTTTTGAGCGTAGGTTCGAGCCCCGCATAAGGTATGGCTTTTTGTGAACGTCTTCTCTTTCATGAATACTTCATCATCACATGCTCATTCGTACCCTCGTAATACCTAGCCAGTTAATGGTGGAGTTGTTAAGCGGATAATAATCACCATCATCTTTAACTTCAACTGGTTCACAATCAATGAGACAGACTTTGAATACGAGTTGTATGCATAACAATCAAATGTAGCTTATGTACACGAAAACGCGCATAAGCACATGAGAAGTGGTTATAGATGATTATGTAGGGCACATTATAGTGGGTTTGAATTGAGCTGCAATTCGGTATTAACCGAGTTGGTTATTGAATGCCATTGATTAACTACCGATCGACGGAGATTGATTTCTATCGGATTAGTTCATTTCATCTGTGGACAATACAATGACATTTTATAATTGCATTTCGAAACTGCTTGTCTGAAATAATTGACCGTTTCAACGTGAATAATTATAGTATAATTGATTATACAGATACTAAGAACTTGCTTTCAGTTTGCTAGATGGATTGAATGATTTTTTAAATTGGGTAAGTGCGTTATATTTGAAACTTTTCTTTTTTTTAATATTTGCACTTCACATTCAATATATATATATATATATATATATATATATATATATATATATATATATATATATATATATATATATATATAATGAATCACAGCAAATAAAAACAATCACTACATCCACAATATCCCACAAAACTACAATTAAGTGTAGTTTATCTGTGGGTTAAACAAATTTTATATTTGCGGTCAGATTTATAAACAGAATCAAATTAGAACATAATTGAGAAAGAAACAAGGTGATTGCAAAACAAAATGAAAATGAAAAATATATATTTGATTGAGTCCTAATTCAACCTACGCTTAGAACGTACACAGACAATAGAATATAAATTATATGAAGCTGATTTCTTGATGTATAGCAATGTGACATTTTAGAGAGTTAATATGGAACAAAAACATTTCAACTATTTGTAATATTAATCATTAGATGATTCTTGAAGAAATATGGAGAAACAACGAAGGAATATTCTAATGAATTGAAGTATCAAGACCATAAGCAATTGTCTGAAATAATATTTTGTACAGTATTTTCCTGAAGATATGAAAAAAATGCAACTGTGTAGAACACATCAGAGTCATTCATCACTCCCCCCCCCCCCCCCCCTTGAATAAGTTTCATGTTGATGGCGCCGTTGAGCAAGCAATGTTTCATTCGATTCAAATCAGTTAGAAGCGCATGATCTCATTTTTGAAAACTTTTGAAGATAAATTAAGAGATATTACAATTTCAATTTAATATGAACACCAACCTTTCAAGACCATCAAGATGAAGGACGTGAGAACTATCTAACTTATATCATATAATGTTCACTGGTATACAACGCTAAATAACATAATGTTTTTGTTGTACTTCTCTCTGAGAAAACGTTATAGAATTTGAGTCTCATACTGTTGATGCATACCACTCCGAAGATGAACATACAAGTAAGAAAATCAAGTAATTGAATGAGAATATCCGATAAATAATAACAATTTATCGAACTTATTTTATAATTATATGAACAATGGAACCTTGATATTCCTAATCATGATATGAGGATAATATTTCTCTCATCAATTCATTGATGTACTAAATCCATTGCTCGTGAATATCGTAACCAACTCAATGGCATGATTAATTGAATATTTCACTGAAAATAAAGTACGAAAAAACATGGAAACCGTTGACGATTACTGCACATTTAATTAACAAAATACCAACAGTTGCGGAAATGGGCACAAGCTCATGGAGATACAAAAATATTTAATGCATTTTTCCTATTTATGAAATTGTATTTTACATATTACTGTACAGTAATGTTATTCACCACATGCACATTGTTCATTGCTATAGATAGACATCGTTTCTACTTCATAACCACAGTTACCACCTCGTGTGCGATTCTCTGTAAATCAATTGTACCATATTATTATATAATATGTTCACAGAAAAAGCCATGCTACTTGTAGCAATCAGTGCATTAATATTGAATTAGTGACCAATGGAATGGAATACGAGAAGGCATTGTAGTATGGTAACATCAATAGCTTGCTCATAGCTATTATTTCGATTCACTCAGATTAGGTTGGGTGCATGTGTTCTATACTCGGTTGTTGATCATAGTTTGATGAAAGCTACAGAGTAGATTTCAAATGACAGAATATAGTTACTATTATTATACACTCTATTGGAATAGTAGGTCTAATGTTGGGATCAAGAGGGACCATTCCACTTTTTTTCGAGATTTTTTTCGAGAAATTTAATTTGCCCAGAAAATTATTAGATTCTATTGTTTTGGACATTTTGAAAAGATCAGTTCAAATTTGGAGAAATCATTTATACTCAATTGGTTGATTTTTGTTTCCTCCCCCCCCCCCCCCTTCCCCTCCCTTCTTATATATAACTTTTGTTTACATATTTATTTACTCCTCTACATGGCCCATCATAGTTCTTAACAACTTTCTTTTTTTTACTTCCTCATAGATATAGGGTTCTATTTTTTATTTCATACGCTGATTAATTACATTTTTTTTTTCCATTTTCTTGATTTATTACCATTATTCCTTTCATTGTATCATGTGTTGATTATTCTGTGTCATTCTTGCAGCCACTGAATGAGATGACAGAGTTTTTCAATAAAGATTTTTATATAGTTCTGAAAATGTTCAGTTGTCTTTGTTTCCATACGATGCTAGAATTATGACGACTTATGTTGAAGTATGATGATCGTGATGGATCTTAATGTATCTCGTCTGATTCTTCAACTATACGTGGTTTCGTAATGTTTCAGACTTGAGAATAATCACGGAAACTCAGCATTTTCTATTTTTTCAGTTAGTTTCAAAAGGTACTCAATAAAGTACTTTAATTGGGTCTGAAATGTAACAGAATGTATATGCAGGGTCTTATTTGGGTTACTTCAGTTGTGAGTATTTGTAAGGTGTAAGTTCAATATAAGCTTGCAGTGAGGTTGCATGCAAGCACGAGATTACATTTCCTCATAATTCAAATAACGATGTCACACTTTGTGAAACGTACTGTATATTAAAATTAATATTATTAATATAAGACTTCATTTATTTTCGTCTACACATAACAGAAAATACAGGACCACATTTACATTATGATTCTTAAAATGATACAATAAATTGAGACAAACATAAATCGACGAGGTTCAGATACATGAGCATCTGCTCTTCAAATCCAAAATATGAAGGAGAATTGAACAGAAAGCAATGAAATTTTAAAAATTGGAAAGGAAATAGAACGGGGAACAGATTGAAACTGAATTATACGTGATATTTTCGAAATTAAATCTGAATTTTGCTCGACTAAAAGTTGTCTTTTATATGATGATTTGGAAAGTCCTGATGATTTTAACGATTTCAATGAATTTGGGAACTCGTTTCATCTTCTTGGATCATTTTTTGAGAATGAAGATGAATATTTGGCAGTATGATGTTGATTATTGTGCTAAAGGTCTGATTTAACTTCCATATTGCTAGCGGACAAAAATCCACTCTTCTGGATGCAAAAGGAACAACTTGTCAACATAGTTGATTGAACATAATACAAACTACTAGATGTAAATGTTGGGCTGAGTTTCCACATTCCTCTCAAATATATCTAGACATACTCTGGTTTCAGTATGTGGAAAATGTATCAGAGTTCAATCCTCATTGTCAGTTATTTGGTAATTTCGATCGGAGAGGTTTTTATATTGATAACCTTGGCAAAGTATGTCTGGAATATATGTAAATGTATCTATATATATATATATATATATATATATATATATATCTATCTATATATATATATATATATATATCTATATATATATTTATATATATATATATATATATATATATATATATATATGCAGTCGTACATTGATTATATTTGGAAATTATATTTGAAAAGTTAGGAAGATGTTATTTCAACTTTCATAGTTAGTTTTGTGGATAATTTTCATAACAAACACGATAATGAAAATTGAATCATAGATATTGATGTGTGCATATACGACGATGGATACTTGACAATTGTCAGAAACAAAAAGTTGTTCGTGTTTGTTGACTTTTTGTATGAATTGAATCCGTTCTCTCAGGTCTCTCATGGCCCAATTTCTGGGTTGGTAAGTAACCGAATGACATGACCCAACTCCACCGATAGTATTATTTCCATTGTCTATACACCCTTACCAAACGTTTTTTTTTCTACTGTAGGTAGTCCGTAAATAAACCTCGTTTAGATAGTAGCTTTCTCATCGCACGAGATCTTTCGTTCGTGATGCGGAAATCAATACATTGAGAATGTGAATCTATCATTTCTAGCGCTTTCAATGTGTATTTGTCAATTTGGGTTCCAAAAATTGGTGAACGAATATCAAGATTTGAATAAAAAATCTTCAAATATTCTGTAAATAGATATAAATGAATAATCAGAAGTGAATAATCATCATGGATTTTGAATAATCAGAATAACACAGAAATGAATAATCATCGTGGATTTTGTCTGGAAATGATTAACAATAGGAAAGATATATCTCTCTTCGTCAGGCAAACAATTAACGAAAATGAACAGTTTGAAGTGTCGTAATTTTTTTCAACTAGGCAAATAGAATCTTAACCGATTTTTGGAGTCCAAGTTGTAAGGCTACCCTCAATACTTTCATCAGTTATTAATTATTAGTGACTTGTGCAATTACCGTTTTATATACCTCGTGTGAGTACGAGCACAGTATTGATTACTGTAAACAAATTAGTCGCTTTAGTCCACTTCTTATCCAAGTAGCAAATAAGTAATCGCAACAAAATATTTAGTTGTTGAAAATTATCATTCCATTTTGATACATTAGTTTATTACAACATACTCAAATCCATAAGCAAATAACCAAAACATTGCATTCAGATGTGTACTTGTTCCCATACTGTCATCAAGTGCTATATATATATATATATATATATATATATATATATATATATATATATATATATATATATATTTATATATAATTCAATTGATAGTCAATGTATTATTCGTACATTCGTATATTGTACTTGTACATTGTACCTTTGTTTTCATGGATATCCGAGAGCTAATACCCCAATACTGCTCCATATGAATGGCCCAATAACTGTGCTTGTGATTGTCAGATCTTGGTGACGACTCGCCCCCGGAGCCGGCCCCCCCTGAGGTGCCCCCTCGGGGTCCGTCGCTTCACCACCCCCTGGCGACGCTCCGAGGCGCCGGGACGGCTAATCGACAGGGCGCCGTCAACTACACGCTGAACGCGGGTGGTCAACCTGACGGCGATGATGGGGAGTACCATCCGACGAACAATCCGACTAGCTGTGTCTTTCTGTCACAAGGTAAGCGAGATCAGTCACGACTATTCATTGGATGTGCGAACAGCAGGGCAGTATAGTCTTTATATAGGATTTTGTTGGACCAAAATCGTATGGGACCAATAGTAAATAATGTCATCTTTATAATTTACAGTTACCTAGTTGGCCTGAACGTTTCTTGAGTAGCGTACTAAGGCCGAGATCCACGAATTGATAGTTATTGGATAAAGCAATTGTTTGCGTATTCATTTGCTATCACCATTGGTTACATATATTATTCTCGTACCTGAACTAATAATCATCGGTTAGAACATAGCTAAGATTCGTAAAACTGGATCTTCGTAGTTGATCATATTTGTTATTCTAGTCAATAGCTACAGAAGTTACAGATGTAACGCTGGATCATTGCCGCTCTCAAATATCGCATAGCTTGAACCCATATCAACCTCGTCCGTAAATGACGTTGTACTCTGTTCAGATACAATAGTGATAATGATGATTTTCAAGTCCGGTGCTTTGACGAGGAGTGTCTTTCTTGAGAAAATTTTATATTGACAATCTGTGTAACACTTCCAATAGCAAAATACAGTTGGAGGCAGGAGAGATCTAAACAAGAGATCGTTCGAGAAAACTGTGAATCGTTACTGATAGGACACCATGCATATACGTGCATGTCTTTGAAGGACACTACAATTGAAAGAGGATATAAAAATGATTTGTCTCTCAAACGCTCTCTCATTATTAGGGTGTAGAATGATTTATTATTCTGCTTTAAATGAATTGTGGAGCGTAAAAAGTGATCTATACGTATTGATCAGTGAGGGTGCATCGTCATATTTGTAATTGACTTGAAAGGATTTTAAGATCATCTAATTTTTTAAAACCGTATAAATTTGATTGAGCTCCCCTATTCTTAGTCCAAGCGGCAATTCTATGTTAATAGATTTTAATGCCTTGTGGAGAGAAAACAGAAAATACCTATTCATAATTGAATTTTCACTTGCTCATTGATTTGCACTTAAAACTTGAAAGTCAAGCAAACCATATAGTAACAGTTTATAATGGAGGTGCTCCACTCTTCTTCCTTAATAACTTTTAGGATCTTCTTCATGGTAATTGTTAGCTTTACAACTTTCTTAGACGTAAGTGTTTGTCTTGTTTACTGTGGAACTCGCAAATGTTGTGTTCGTTTTGGAATCAAAAAACCAAAGTTGAGTAAGATTATGATGGTTATCCTGCAAAATGAAGTGATAATAACTGCGAAATTCCTCCGATTATTCTTGAGTCTATGTATAACGTCGCGAAATCCATTATTTATATGTATTTATATTTATTTTTATCCTTTCTCAGAGTGGACAATGATGAAGTAAAGCGTTTGAGAGTGAATCATAAGGATAGTCGAGACTGAATAGAAGGCTCTTACACATAATACTGAAAATACAAACAAAATGCTAGCAACAACATATAGCCTACATGAATAATTTATATAAATGGAAGATGCTATTTTATATGTCAATACAGCTATAACAATTATTCGGAATTGATTTCTATCAATGCACCATTCATAAACAATTATTACTAAATGATGGCAATAAGTATAGAAAACTGGCATGATGTCTTCTAGGCTGAGAATAGTATGTACTAAAGAGTGGATTAGTCTGAGCGAGTAACGATTGGGCGGAAGAGAGGGAGGGGGAGGGCGTTGATTTGATTTTCCCGGTGCCTGGTTTATTTCTTTGAAATAGCCTTTTACCCCTCATTTATTCGTCTAATTTCGCGTTCAGTTTCTCCGCTCTAAAAAAACATCATAAATCCATGCTGTATTATCTCTATAACGATAAGTAGGCCTATCAGCTTGATAACTATAAGGGGTTTCAATGTAAGATGGTAGATAAAAGGAAAATGGGGCATTGTAGCGCATCAGCGTTAATACCACAATTACGTGAATCACAAAAAAAAACTGAAATGAAACACCCTTCAATTCAATCATCGGATAGAGTTGTCGCTATAACTAGAATGACGACATTATCGATCAAAAGCCATTCAATACACACACAATAGAGGATTTTGTAATATGAACACCTCGAAGTTGTGTGGTTCTAGGTAATGAACCAATAGGTTGGATTGATTTTTTCTGTTTATTTGAAATATAAATACATGCAGATCTAAGGCTCATATGTCAGAGAGAGAGAAACAACTTATTTCTATTGAAAAGCTCTACTTTCTACTGGTAACAAGAATATATTTCCACAATATCTGCTTCCACCAAACAAAACTAAACTAGGGCAGCTTCTCTTCACGCCTTCAGGTTATTATATGTATAGGCTCAGCTCTAACTCGACAAAACACTGAACATTTGCTAAACGCTCAATATATACGACTCGTAACTAACTGATTTCTACTCTAATCTAATCAGTGAATATTCAGATCTACTTGCATACATTGAAAATTAGCCACATTTATACTTCTTGCTCAATCATCAATGAGAATTCAAATAAATGTGAACTGTATTACTGCATAAGTATGTAGCTCCAGCAGAAACAGTCTGTTACCAGTTTAGAGTTGGAAGCTGGGTTCAATATTTCAATAAAATATTGCAGTGGTGCATCTCTCGGTTCGCTTTCAAGATATATCATGTAAACGCTGGACTGTGACCATAACTTCCATTCACTTCTGTTCGATAGCTTGCTTGCACCACCCTCCACCCCCTCCACCCCCCTACCCCCCTGCCCTAATAACCCATCTCTCCCGAGTTCTCTATTAGTGCTTATTGAGCCAGACGATTAACAATTGTAGTATTATTACCACCAACTGTTAGTTCTGGACCGGGCTGCTGTGCTGATGGACGGTAGAATCTCGAAATGAAAATGAGTCGTAGAAATGACATGCTATCTGGGACGGCAAAAGGCTGTTGACTTAAACATGTTGTGGAGGATGCGATTCCAATTCTAATACATGTTCAAAAAAGAACAGAGTAGACATAATGATCAATTATATCCTTAGTCATCCTATTTAAGACTGGCTTGGAGATACTGTTTCGTTTTCAAAAGTTGAAGTAACTTCATTTTCATAATTGCAAAATGTGAGTCTACATGAAAAATAGAATTTACCCTGGCAATATTTTTCTTGTTTCAGTTTCGTGATATTCAAATGAATGTTGCAGATCTCTTTCATTTTCGTTTCTATCTTTCAAGTTGACTGTGGTACAAAAAAAGTATTCAAATGCAGTGAACATTGTCAATTGCAAATTCGCAATACATCCCTTCATAGAAATGAGGAAACACAGGGCATGCACACATTCCATTCGATTTTACTTCGGTGAGAGTAAACTCTAACTTATAGCGTAAAATGCCCAGTGATAACGTGTAACACGAACGATCGTAGTGGTTTTCCGTTTGAACATACTGTAGTAATACTGCTTTTTTCCATTCTCAGGCATATCTTCTTGAATACTATAGATCCATACTGAACATTTACATCACGTTGTATGTAATTTTTCAAGAAACGCATGATGGTGTAAAACTAGTTGACAAAACTATGGGATGTGACTCATCTATGCAATTGATCTCTCCACCTACACCATTTTGAAATCCGCTTCATTCACTTTGGAAAATTATTGTCTGCAGCTTATAATGTGATTGTTAATTCCATATCTAGCTCTGTCTTTATTTTGTGAACATTTGAATCTGGATTTCTCTGGATTATTCTGGATTGCCGGGGTTCATTTATATCCATATGTTTCCTCTTGACGGAAACTTTTTCCAGTATTGAAGCCATGCGATATAATATAGACAGAATTAATATAGGTTTTACAAGTAAATTAGTCTACTAAATGAAGTAGTTGACTGAATAGAGATTAATATAATACGTAATATAACAGTAATATAATATAAGTTATACATTTTTATCATCCAAATTGAATAATAATGAACTAAGCATGTATGATATCATCGTTTGATCTATGATCAATTAAAAACTTCTACGATAATTTTATATGCAAACTTCCTTGATTAATCTCAGCATTGAGAAATACATCAAGTTGTAATCATCTTCTTCAAACTCGTTCCATTTAACCATTGATTATGTCGGAGAATTGTAATTGAATTTTCTTTGTAATCTGTGATTAAAACTCATCGTACCTTGCAACCGCGAGGGGGGTATACATTTTATGCACACGAATACCATATATATGTATATGTGTATAAATATATGTACATATATATATATATATATATATATATATATATATATATATATATATATATATATATATATATATATATATATATATATATATATATATATATATATATATATATATATATGTATATATATATATATATATATATATATATATATATTTATATATTTATATATATATATATATATATATATATTTATATATACACTTCTAGAAATTACTGTGTGTTTTGTTCCAACGTTTTAGAATCTTACATGTAACTCTTAGTTGAAATTAAACTTGAGTTTATTTGTATTTAACTCTCGTTATCTCCTGGGCTTTGAAGAGGTTTACTCAGTGAAATACGTGACTTTTGTTAACCGGTAGGCATCAGAGTAACACTTGGATAAAACAGTGAGCTACAAAGCCAAAATTCCTCTTTCAACGCAAGCCAAAGTGACAAAAGTTGTATTATTGCGAATATTTTCATGTAATGTATCGCATTTCAAATGAAATCTCATCTGTTTGAAAATATATCAAGCCCAACACACTGTTTTTCAAAATGAATGTATTTCATTATTTGAAAGAAAATGGTATTCACTGGGAACAGCAATTGAACAAAATTAGACTCTTCATCAGAATATTGAATCCATTTCACAGACATTCTAGTATTTCCCAAAATGTTAAGGATCGCTTCGAAAAAAAAAACATTTTGAAAATTTCCACTACGTGCCTTGGCTGGGGAGTTACACCCCGAAAACCTCATTCGTGTAGAGTTCCGCACCTTACACTTCTCACCCCGGGGTGCGAAAACGACATGAAAAAGCCATGAGAAGATCTGATCGAACCTTCATCAATTGTTAGAAGCACTGACAGTCTTGTCTACTGTCGAGTCATTCAGATGGGTAATATGTACTATGAATATAGCAGACGTCCACACTATTTCCATCGGTGATAGATCGACAATTGCCTCGAATGAAAATAATTATTGTTCAAAGTAGCAAAGACAGTAGTAAGAAGTGAAGTGAGGGTATAGATGATAGAACTTTACTTCATAAATATTATCAATATAAAAAGGGCAGGAATAATAGCGATAGTTCTAAAAACTGTCAAGATTAAAAAGTTATGAAAATTACATTTTTCAAATGGTAGTTCCATGATCAGGATGTTTGTTGCTTACGCTAAATCACGATTGAATTGATTGTTCTCGTATTGACGTTTCGATAGTTACTCAAATCCAAGAATGGAGTGGAAAAAATTCCAAAAAAATACTTTGAATGTAAACATAAAGATGCTTCTGCGTGTTCATTGAAAAGAACATTGGTTCAATGGCAATGGCAATGGCAAATCTATGGCAATTACATAGGATATTTATCTACGACGTATCAGGTCGAGCGTATACGATCATCTAACAACAATAAAGTACTTTTATCGAATGGAGAATATCTATAAAAATTCAGAAAAAATCATCATAAATGAGATTTAAATTTCATTACAATGTTATCATCTATCCTAACACGACCACATGCCTCTTCCCATAATTTCTGGTATACAATTTTCTAATTCACTATCACAATCTAATTTATCAACACGAGTATCACCGTATAGCCTACGCTATGAACTCGGAGGGTGATAAGCAATTAATCTTCGTTTAAGGAATTACCGCGGATGCTCGATATAGCCACTTCTTATTACATTCGAAAAATCGATGCATTTCCTAAACACTCATTCATTAATAATTCTCAATACATAAGATGGTTAATAGTCCATCCACCTTAAGTAATTGTAGTCTATTAAGGGCTAGAAGTTATTTGGGTTGATCTCAAAGGGGCGTGGGGGGAGTGATAAGTACTCGCTCCCTCCCTCTCTCTCTCTCTCTCTCTCTCTCTCTCTCTTCCCATCCGTCCCCTTACTCAGACAATGGTGGTCATGTGTAAGGAAGTCACAGTCACTTAATGATGGGTAGGGTGAAGGAGAGGGGAATGAGGAAGGAGGAGGAAAGGGGAGGAGGAGGATGATTATGTCTTGAAGAAATTAGTCTCTTGGTCAGATGGGTGGGTGACAAGAGTTTGTTGGCTGTTAGAAGCATGCGTGTCTGTGCAATTACCTAACATTTTATTGTATGCATTGCTATATTATCATATCATATTACATAGATTCTGGTATTATTTGGTGAAATGATTCGCGTTTAGAGTGTGTTTTATTATTGTATCAACTATTTCAGTTGTGATTCGCATCATCTTGCATGTTTTTGACTGTATTATTGTGATAGCAAATGTAATTCGATCAAAATGGTCAGAAGTGTTTCTTAATTATTCTACAAGGCTTCTATATTCAGTCATGCCATAAAAATCCGTATATATGAAAAAGATGGACGGGATATTATATCAATCATTCATTATCAGGTATGTAGCATAAGCCAGTATATGTCTCAACGACCAAGAATTCTATTGCATAATTTTAATACTGCGTCTTTACAGCAGATTTGATGACTTTTGAGACAGAGAGCTTGAACCGAAAGTAAAAGTCCGTGTTCTGTTTCTCATATAGGGGCCTACCTGTCAGATCCTGAGCAATACCACAAGTTTGACTGGTTTAGATAGGTGATTCAGTCGCGTAGAGAAAACTTTGCATTTTTTCTCAAGGGATACATCCCAATAACTATGAATGTGTAATTAGTTATATCTTCTCCCGGTATTTGACCGGGACTCACGGTCACATCAATTGATCAAGATGCCTCTTTCAAGATGATCTCTTTCAAGATGCCTCTTTGCCTCTGACACTTTCCTCAATTATTTTCTTTTTTCTGTATGTTTATTTCTCAACTCATTTACTACTTAAAATTACTACCATTGGTTTTTTCTCATTGAATGAGAATACATGTCGAATAAAATGTGTCTGGGGCAAACATCTTACGATATTAGTATTTTGTGGTATCTTATCCGTGAGAATATCTAAAGTATGCTAATTAAATCGATGCACATTCACGGTCAACGTCACTTTTCTTACTGTATGTATTTGAAGAAAATAATTTGTATGGTTATCTTCTATCACATTCATTGAAACAATTATAATCCCAAATATGTTAATTGAAACGAGACATCCAGAGGGGTTCATTCATTCCTTGAATATTATTCCACCTTGAACTGAAGTTGACGGTAGAGTCCTTAGTACACAAGTGAAGGGAATGTTTATGAAATGCCAATCAGTACGAAAAGTGACTAAAAGTTTCAATGTTTGTAAAAGTAAGAGTGAAGACGGTAGACGTCACTTCCTTTACGTCTTAACTCAGTCAGGTGGGTGGGTGGGTTGGAGGGGTGGGGGGGACAAGCGCGAGAGAGATTTGGGGGAAGAGGGGAAGAGAGACAGAGAGAGAGATAAAGAAAAAGAGAGAGAGAAAGAAAGAGAGGGTGAGAGTGAGAGAGGGAGAGAGAGAGAGAGAGAGAGAGAGAGAGAGAGAGAGAGAGAAAGAGAGAGAGAGAAAGAGAGAGAGAAAGAAAGAGAGAGAGAGAGAGCGAGAGAGAGAGAGAGAGAGAGAGAGAGAGGGATGAGAGAGAGAGAGGGAGAGAGAAAGGGGAGTGAAGAAATCCCATCAAAAGTCGTTGGTTTCTTTTCTTATGGGGGCTAGATACGACTGTGAGGTACACGCTGAGAAAACCTTTCAAGCTCATCACTGCATTATTAACGAAGTTCTGCCAGAGCTCAAGTTAGAACCTCCCACCCTCCGACCCCCCTTAACGTTCTACCATCCCCCACCCCACTTCCCCTCGTTCTCTCTTACACTAAAACAGCTCGGAGTAAAAGTCTGACACAGGTATCGATGCATAATTAACTAAATGACTCTACGACTTCCCATAAAACTCTCAAGCCAGCCTCGTCCGCCATTTCAAACGCAACTTTCTTGTAAAACTCTAACCTCCACCCGCCTCTTTCCCCACCCCTGTCCCCAAGAAAACATGTCGGCCCCTCAAAACCCTTTAACGCGTTGTCGAGGTTATTTGATTTGCGTCTACCTATAACGATTGTGTGTATTTTGACCTCGTCCCCCCTCTCCAGCCCATTTTGTAATTCTCAAAATGTGTCAACTTCCAGGGCTGATGTTCGTTCAGGAACTGAAGGAACCTTTCTCATCTGCCAAATTGTCAAGTGTTTTTATAATGTTAGTGAACTAAAAAGGGAACTCAGTGTTTTGTGGGTGACATGAACTATTTGACTTCAATTCCTGGGTTTGGAATTTTTCCATCATATTAGTATAATTCATTTTGATATGTTTATTCATTCCATTTTCATTCTTTGTGATTCGTTACATCTTGCGTGAAAGATATGCATATTCAATAATCAATATATGTATATATATATATATATATATATATATATATTTATATATTGATTATTGAATATGCATATCTTTCACATATGCATATCACATGCATATGCATATGCATATGCATATGCATATCAGGCTATATATATATTTATATATTTATATTCTTTATATATAGCCTGACCAACTAACAGGTTATATGGGCCCA
Organism: Brachyptera putata; assembly: GCA_907164805.1. Classification (NCBI taxonomy): domain Eukaryota; kingdom Metazoa; phylum Arthropoda; class Insecta; order Plecoptera; family Taeniopterygidae; genus Brachyptera; species Brachyptera putata. The sequence goes on from OU015463.1 coordinate 39,102,608, forward strand.
TAGTATGGTTGGGCATGTGATAATGGAACAATGGAGCAATGGGAGGTGAGAGGACGTTTACAAATACCAACGTCTTATGCGGGACTCGAACCCACGTCCTACTTGACTCAATTTTTAAGTGAAGCAGAGCCTTGGCGGAGTGAGGCATGGTGGACGGCTAAAAATCGTGTGACTTCACTCTTTCAAATGCTTGATCCGTGAAGAGCACGCATATTTTCCAGCTAATAAGTAATAACATTCATAGTTCTCCATTATTGGCAGCGTGCTTGGTGAATAGTGTCAATGCAAATATGGCTGTGCTCAATGTACTGAATTCATGGAATATTTAGAAACAGAACCTGTTTTACATCAAGAACGCAAATACTGTATAGGCATATATATATATATATATATATATATATATATATATATATATATATATATATATATATATATATATATATATATTATATATCCATTTTTATTCATATTGGGTTTAACGACCGATGCACTGTACTGATGAATACGATCTATTGGCGTCGGTGAATGATGTATGAGATGATGGGATGAAGAGACGAAAGGTTATTTTTTTTATCAGGTGTTTTTCGGATAGTGAGACGGAGTCGGTCGTGGCCGCTGTTAAGGAACTATCCGATTATTGAGCTGAACAACAAGAGAGAAACCACGAAAAATCATTGAATGATGAAACTCCTGAATGACGGTTCAGTATGCTAGTCACTCGACTACTCGTCCAAGTATATATGTAGGCCTATATATATATATATATATATATATATATATATATAGGCCTATATATGTGTGGATGTGAGTGTGTTTGTCTCTTGTTATTTCTCATGGCATACCGTATTAATTAACATGGAAATCACAAGTTCAACCGAGTTTTTAACTTATTGGAAACAAATTATCTGTTCATTTTTGTATGGACAATTTTAATCTTGAGGTTAACGTTGACAAGTTACACAAGGCAAACATTCCTAATATCTAAGTGTCCGAAGACCTCACAGTCTCTTTTTTCCATTGTAGGCCTATGCTGTCTCGATTGGCCGATGTTGGAACATAATCCACGTGCCTAGGATCAAATAAAGGCACACGTGTAAGCGTATTAGGGAAGTTGTGATGCATTCGACATGCAATATCAACCCTAGATCGCAATTTCAACAATTCACTGTTTACCTTATTTTTTCGATTATTTTCCTATCAATGACTCAATATAATTCCAGTTCACTGATGATTGAGCCTCTTTTTAAATTCTATGCTGATATCTGAAATCGTGTGCGATAAAATCAGGTCGTGCCACCTTGACAACAATGAAGATGGCACGACCTGTGCGACATGCAGTCGGTTCAGTTATTCCCTCCTTGGCTGGCATCCCTCGCGTACAGTTGCGCTCCTGGTGGTCAAAAACGGAAACTGCTCCGACATGGTTTTATTGACCGGGTGAGGCCACGCCGGAGTATTGCAAAGAGATGACAAGTTGAACTGTGTCACGTGGCATATTCCTCACTCAACGTGCATGGGGAGGATGAATGGTTATTACTATCATAAGATCTTTATCCCATTTTTTTCCAGTGATACGGTCAATTTAATTCCCTGGTAATTCTGACTTTGGTTTCATGATCGTTTTCATTCAACTCGGCGTAAGCGGATTTACTAGAACCATCTCACATTATGTAAGATTATGTTAGTATGAATTGCAAATTTGCGCTATGAACTATCAAAAATAGTTCTTGTTCAATTGAGTTTTTTTCTTTCTGTTCTTACGAACAAAAAGCGACGAGCGAAAACTTAATTTTCTTGATCAAACAACAGCGAAACTGAAAACAAAAGATTTTAGTTGTTTTTCTGAAGGTAGTCGTTTTAATTATATATTTGTTTAATTGAAAACTTCAACTGTTCTGTCGTAATTGAACGATATTTTCAGAAGTGAATTAAAAACGCAGTAATTATAAGTATTATTCGGTAAGAGAAGTTCTTGTTTGTTGTTCAATCAAAGTGATGACAATACTAAACTATTAACTGTCTGATTCAAATTTGTGTCATCAGAAACAGAGAAAGGATTTCATATCGAAGACAATAACCAACTCCTATCTGTATCCCGTTATTCTGCCATGGCTCTGTGAATCCTCAGGTATATTTACCGAATGAGAAAGGAGTTGTCTCGCGGATATCTCTGCTTGTCGTGGAAAGGTACATCAGAGTTAACCTATGAGCAACCCTTATATTCCAGTGATATCTTGGCCTGCTGACTCTTATACTTTGAAACAAGTAGAATATTGGAGACGCTCAAGTGCGTATACAGGAAATAAGGATACTCGGCTGTGTGAAATAGGCTTGGGGGTACTTGTGAATGGGAAGTTGTAGAATGGGGTCAGGGTTCAGGTGAAGTTTGATACCCGAGCTCATGTTATACAACCGAGTATACTTCATTCCGGCATACGCTCTTCTGGTTTACACCTGTGATCGAATAAGAGCATTTGTACAGGGAGTACTGGTACTGTACTGTACTGGTCAAACCACAAAACAAGATAGCCCTATTGATACAATGGAAGAACAATGGGGGGACGGGGGAGGGACACATTGCTCTGCAGTAATCATTTGAAAACTTGCGTTTCTATCGCATTTCCAAGTTTTATGAGTCTGTAATCATTTATTGCATATCGCTTATTAGCGGCGAGAATTACGCTGTGTAGGTCTATATAATACACATTTCAATTGTAACGCTTGGAAACAAATACACAATGGTTATTTTATTATCAGTTATGGATGGAGAATGAGATAAATGAGAAGACGTGGAGCCAATTACTGATTTGACCTTTTATTGAAAATCTTTCCACATTCATGAACAATTATGAATATCTTGATGGCCCGGGATGGTTAACCCATTTTTGTTTTGAGTGGTGGTGTATTCTCTTCGGAGGTATGATATCCTGTCGTCCTCCCACCTTCCCATTCGAACCCCATAATACACAGTATTGAGTGCTATTAAATTATCGAGAAGTAATTACCATACATATTTTATGAACACGTTTTCAATAATTTGATTTTAATAATCTATAATAATCTTGAGTCCATCATGACAAATCATGCAATCGTGTGCGTATACCCCTTCTAAGTATGATCATTAGCGGTTATGAACTGGCTTATACCCCTTTAAGTTCACTGGCTTGTACTATAGATGATTCGTTCATGAATATTCAAATACACGTTTCACATTTTAACCACCCTTTCGAAATGTACAGCAAAGTTTAAATACCATGGTGTAGTGGGGTAGCCTAACTATCTACGTTTAGGAGCATACTCTTCCTCAGCACAAAACCAGCACACGTCACCTTCTCTTAACTACCATTTCATACAATCTCATTTTCATTTTTACTATCCCAAATGAAAATTGGTTGCCCACTCACACACACACACACACATATATATATATATATATATATATATATATATATATATATATATATATATATATTATGTAATTTGAAATTTACTCCTGTGAACTGATCAGAGAGGCATGTATGTTGACAAATTTGAACAGTAATCGTATTTGTTACAGTCAGCATTTTTTTTTCACGTTACGAGAGTATTTTTCATAATGTCTTTCTGACCATGCGTTGTGTGGTATGAGCGACCCTACTGCAACAAATCCGATTAACAGCACTGGTTATACATCAAACATATTGAAAATGTCATAGCAAATAATTGAGGAGCAAGGCCCTAAGCTTGAACAACGCATTTACTCCAATTTAATACCGAAATGGATGTGTATTGATTTCTGTACTATGTATAGGTATACAAGGCGGTTCCGGCGCTTTGCATTCAAATTAGATTGAAACTTCGGTTGATGCAACATTATAATTATATTACTTATTACGAAGATCGTTGTTGGAACTACAACAAAATGTTTCCATACTGTGTAGAAATGCTGTTATGCTCCGTTCACCGTATACATTGCAACAAGTCATATTGTGTCGGTGTGAAAAACGTTACCGGCACTTCCACCAGAATGAAAGATACATTTCGCACCTAGGATGCGATTCATAAGGTATGAAAAACTGATCAGAATCTCAAACCATCAAAGTCATTTGTTCAAAAGAAGGATAATTCAGTACATGTTTAATATACTTTGCATACTTTCTAATTACTTCACATAGTTCATTGCTCAGTAGCTCGTGAATATATATATAAATATATATATATATATATATATATATATATATATATATATATATATATATATATATATTTATATATATATATATATATATATATATATATATATATATATATATATATATATATATATATATTTCAATCGATATAGTTCAATCGATATAAAAAGAAGTTACTTTTCCAAATTGGAGGAATTCATTGAACTGAAATAACCGGAACTCTTAGGTTTCAAGCTTGGTTTCCATAGCTGCGTTCTCACATCTCTATAATTCTCATTATATTCATAATAATATATTCAAGCTAAAATCTTTTTTATGGTTCTGCAAAAATCACCGGTATGAAATGTATAGTTTCATGGTTATAGCCTTTCACCAACCCTCATAATAATCGACAATCACATAACTTTAGTACATTATCAGAACTTTCAATTTTTAGTGAGTCATCAGTATAAATACTTCAACATTACAGTCTTGGAATTAAGGATAAATGAGAAACTATGTACTTTCCGTTCATTGCTAACGATTCCGTATCTCTATTTCACTTGCTGTGTACGTCATGAACGTTTTGAAATTGATTATCTGTTTAATAATACTTACTCGGTGATTCTACCTGAGTGGCCACAACTCTAGCATTTCTACATTACTATACCTTCCGTAATCTTTCTTACCCTTTACTGTGGTTATAGCAAAATTGTCTACACCCTGCATCCCTTCCCCATCACTATTCTCCATATAGATATATATCTAGCTTTTAACTTGCAGAGGGTAGGAAAAATAACTTGTACATCTCTCACTCCCCATTTCAACGGGTACAATGTAATGTAATAAAATATGAAAGCCCCCCATTGCTTGCCACATCCTATATATGACTACAAAGTAGACAAAATGTGCGTATGCATAATATGCAGTATGGTATACGTATATATGGAGCTCGACAGTGTTTTCCACTTTTCTCCACTCGCGTTATAAAATATACACTGTGAGATAAAAACATAAGCTGGTCATTTAAAACAGCGTGGAGCGTGTGTAATTGACATAAATGTCCGTTTAATGTAATTCATGAGCATTAGTTTACTCACATTTCTACGCACGGCTTATGTGGCGTTAAGCTATGGACATGGACGGACGGTTGACTACGTTCGTATAACCTGGACAACTGGCAAGATAGCGACATAGTCAATTAATAAACATACGGGCAAATCAATAGCTTGTATTTCAAGGAATGGAATGCATACCCTTATATTTCCGTGAATGGTATTAACTAGGAAAACGCCTTATATGCGTTGTGAGATGAGCTTAGAAGTATGGAAATGTAGAATTAAGAACATTTGGTCAGCTCAATGTACATATACAGGCCATGGATCACTTCAATGGTTTAAAAACCGCGGCTGTCTGTTGGTATATGGACCTTGGTTTCCCAACAATGATACCAGTGCCTTCTTGATATCCATCACAAATTTTAATCGTGTTTTATTTATTGGTGACACTTGATGCTCACATTCAATAGTTTCTTTAATTGCTTTCTTAATTGCATTTATTGATGTGTGAAAAAGTACATTAAAGATGCGTTTTCTTCGTTAGTTCACATCCGATTTTTAGATGAGCGTAGCGAAGATTTTCATTCCATATACCGAAAAATTTTGGGCTTGGTTTTTATTTATTTTTTTTTTTTTTTTTTTTTTTTTTTTTTTTTTTTTTAATTTTGTACGCGGCATACAGGTCAGGAAAAAGTTTCAGTCAACTCGAAACTTTTTTTACAAATTGGTCTTATACCAGAATGGGTTGGGATTGTTTTTCAGAAAAATCGGTCGAACGGTTTTTTCGGATAAAAATTGGAAAGTATGGAAATTCCCCATAAGAATAGGCCAGGGGAGAAATACTTGGAATTTTTTTTTTCAAAAGCTCTCAAATTTATACTGAATGTAGAAAGATCTATAATACATATTTTAAGCGATTTATGGAACAATCGAATGTGAAATAACGAAGAAAAGGCATTTTTAATGTACTTTTTTACACATCAATAAAAGCAATTAAGAAAGCAATTAAGAAACTATTAAATGTGAGCAACAAGTGTCACCAATGAATCAAAACGTTTAAAATCTGTGATGGATATGAAGAAGGCACTGGTATAATTGTTTGGAAAACAAGGTTCATATACCAACAGACAGCCGCGGTTCTTAACCTTTGAAGTGATCCATGGCCTGTATATGTACATTGAGCTGACCAAATGTTCTCAATTCTACATTTCCATACTTCTAAGCTCATCTCACAACGCATATAAGGCGTTTTCCTGGTTACATAAATCGCTCAAAATATGTATCATAGTTCTTTCCACATTCAGTATAAATTTGAGAGCTTGTGGAAATTTTTTGTTCTCCAAGTATTTCTCCCCTGGCTTATTCTTATGAGGATTTTCTATTATTATCAATTTTTTCCGGAAAAACCGTTTGACCGATTTTTCTGAAAAACAATCCCAACCTATTCTGGTGTAATACCAATTTGAAAAAAAAGTTTCGAGTCGATTGATTATTTTTCCTGACCTGTATGCCGCGTACAAAATTACACACAAAAAAAAAAAAAAAAACATAAAAACCAAGCCCAAAATTTTTCGGTATATGGAATGAAATCTTCGTTACGCTCATATAATCAAGTGAATAAAGGAGTGAAGACCGCATTTTACTTTCACACGATGTATAAGAAGAATTTATGAACATATATTTTTACGAATTTCAAAGGTCCGATGGAATGAGTGATCGACACGGAAGATTTTATCAACACAGAATAGAATTCTTACTTCACGCATACCGGTCATTTTTTCTGTGTCAAATGTCAAACAATCAAATTCGATGAAATTCCAGGAGAACAACTACTGCGAGTAATTGTTTAAAAAATTGTAGGCCTACATAAATATGTACAGCACATTCGAGGAAGTATATGAATAGACGTAAATATACATTTTTTTAAATAGATTCATTCTTTGTGTGAATTAAGTGATCCGTTCTGAGGAATAATTAGGACTCTGGAAATTTGCAATCACTGCACATATCATTTCACATTGCGTTCTCTCACTCATATTCGAACAAATCATTTCCTTGTTTCATTCAAGACACGATAAGAGAAACGAAATTATACGTATTCTTGAAAATGTTTCTCCCATTTGAAGTTTGCAACGGAACCACAACGAGAGTTTCCTCGTTGGAGTTGACTATTTTCCCACTTCAGTATAAGCCGGTAACATGTTAGCGGCAATGCGTGAGATGAAGCGGATTGTGTGCTTGTATATGATTCAAATCAACAGCCAAATGCATGACCAACTGCCATAAGCTTACTAATAACATTGAAAGACGTAAATAATTAATTTCTGAATTGATAAATTGAATAATGTGGTGGCTATGATCGAAATGTGTGATTTTAATATATAAAACCCACTATTTCAGTGTTATTTCTTCATTTTCTGTATAAACGAATATTCAGTATTCAAACCTATTCTACCTATAATATCGAACATCAAAATTCACTAATTAGGTGTACTTTTATAAATCCCAATTAATTTCATCATTTGATTATCATGAAGTTCATGTAATAACATGTACGTACAATTGAACGGATCAATGTTCAATAATTTGCCTCATTTGTGTTTATCAACATTGATATTTCTACAGAGTTGTACAACAATACTATGATGATGGGATAAAACTACATGGAATATGTTATAAAGTCATTATTCAGAATTTATACCCTAACTGACTAACCGCACATTTCCCAAGATGATATGTATAAGTTTGGACATATCGTGAAAGATCTTCGAATAGAGTTCATCATAAATACCTCATTTCATCGCTATACCAACTTGATCCAAACTACCCTATTAGCCAAGGGAACCTGTTTACTATATTAACTCTCCTCTACTCTACCTAGATATACAATGTGTCCATATTTCATGTCTTTTAGCTTCCACTTTACTTATCCCCTGTGTATTTCATCCCCTCTTAATTCATAACTGTCAAAAACCCAGTCTACATTCAACTACTAGAGAGACGAACGAGAACACAGACCTGTAAGAGTCTTTTATTAAAACCGTCAAAACCCATAAAGCAAGTGGTAGATAAACCGCAACCGAATTAATTTCCACTCTTTCCACTAGTCACTATAGAGAGTGTGTATGTATATGTGTGCGTTGCGCTTCTTCCGAAAGGTTAAGGAGTTTATGAACACGAATGACCTTATTTCGTTGAAGATGTTGAATATCCTGATCCACAAACATGAGCTGGTAATGTGGAAAGGTCAGATTGTGGTCCTAATGGTTGTTAGTGATTAGTAGGGGGAGTTGAGAGAGCTTGATTTACCCCGAATAGTTAAGAAAGTCATCCTTGTACGGGGGCAGACGAGAACAACATCTATGAACTTTGCAGAAAATAGACTATTTTATTTCATTCACTGGCATTGTTCAAACATTGGTGTATAGTAATTTACATTAACAATTCAATTCTGAAATGAATAAATAATTGAAACATCATTTCTTCACAGTATTGTATATTTAATTGTGATGATATTAAAGATAGATACATCAGATTAGCGAAGAGCTATTGAGATTCCGAAGTAAATCAAGCATTCCTTTATATACCGGTGAACCCATAATTCACTACTACAAAACATTTTGAATTGTGTGTTCTGATTTGTAGCTGAGTATCTGATATAGCAAAACCAGTATAAGGTCAAGTGAACTAATAAATGAATGAATACATAATTATTTCATGTGAGTGAGATGCATGCAGCTATATAGAGATCTGCAGTTTCTTAAATGTACATATTTCAATATTGTGTACGTACTCAAACCACTACATGTTGGTTCACATCAATGCCCTACTTGGAGTTATGCATCATTCAGTTGGACAGAACCACAGTAAGTAGTGTTCGGATAAAAAAAACTGTATTCATAAATCGTGTTTTTCTTCATTGGTCCATGTACCATAGCAGTGTTATTAAATTGACCTCTTCAATACATTGACCTTGGTAGGAAGCCCTCCGTATGAATCTTAGTAATGTATGTTGGTCGAATTGAGATAAACGAGTTATCTTCATCAACCAAACGACACAATACAATAACGTTACATATTGCATAGTGCCAGGTGTTAACTACCATTTCGTAGACTATAAAGTAATTACAATTTATTACAAATGATGAGTAAATAATGCCATTTTACTCATAATGTGATTTAGAATGATAATACTGCAGTCATTGGTGTGTGCAACGCTCGTTTCGATTGGTTTAATTATAATAAATTGAAGGATAGAAATTGTAATTATTTAACTAATTGAAAGCACATAAACAAGGCAAGACAAATGCGACGAGAAATTCCACACGTGCCAATATGACCAAATATACCAAATATATAAATTGAGAATATATACGTGAAGTTCTACATTGTTTGTCCTCTTTATTTCATTTAATGGACAGATATTCTTTCTAAAATACATACTTTCAAACATGATATTCATGGCCTTTTTCAGTTTGAGGTTGGTTCAACATTATGTGCGTTTAGGAATTTTCTCGAGATTCATGCTATGTTAAAGAAAACACTTGTTTTCACAGTATTCCAATGAAAATGACATTTCAAGACTATGCACCATGAGGAGGCTCATACACGATGCTAGGTTCGGGTTCTGAACCCGGCACCTCCACCAATACGCTTCTATAATAAGGTTCGAATAAGTGCATTCTCTATTGTTGCGATAAGGCGAGAGTACTCATACTAAGTCTCCATCCCGAACAATTTCTCCTCCGCTTTCCCCTCCACCGCCGCAACACTTCCGGAAACGGAAATGTTGCGGGATATTGTTCCTATACTCTCCGTTTCATAAACATTGCAAACTATGAATTGTATCTTGTCTAGGAGATCTTCTCTAACTTGTAGCTTTCGTTGAAGTGGTGGCATAATTGCGCATTTTAAGCTTACTAAGCTTACTATAGCATGAAAGTAAGATTCATACGGACACCGTCTTCATGCCCTTCCACAAACGCACACCCTTATATACGTAACATGAATACGGAAACCAAATTACGCGTCGCTGTGTTTATTATTGGTGTAGAAAACTACCGAGGGCTTGCTTATATAGAGCTTGTTAAGCTTGGGCGGGAGTCTTGATCTTGTATTCACAATTCAGTATATTTGCGATATTAGGAAATGTATTACGTAGTAAATTCAATCGAACGTTTATTTTATATGTTGGGTACGGTGTGCAGGATAATTGAATTTGAATTTTTAATAGAATGACTTCATATCTCAGAACTGACATTAATTTGAAAGCCATTGGTGAAAACGAACACTGAAACATTTACCGTGACGCATCGTGGTGTTCGGCTGGAGATGAGTGTGATAGCTGTCACGTACATTGTCCATACCAGCCATCCTTAGAACTAATAGATACCAACAATAAATGCATAACAAAGAACGATTTTGATATCTCTTTCTACGGTGTATTCCCTTGGTGTATTCTCGTACTGCCTATTCGCGTTATGCCTAAAACCTTTTCATTCTTGTACTGCCTAGGATCGATCTCGTACTGCCTAAGAAAGGTAAACTGACCCAAGTGTTCGCGTACTGCCTGAGAACTGTATCGTACTGCCTAATGAAATATTTGTCGCCTTTGAAACGATGTTTTTATTATTGACACCCTGTATTGCAGTCAGGCGCGTGGTTTAAAATACATCAGAGAAGAGCTTTACACGAATGAAATTGATGGTCAGCAGGTCAGCACATTGCAACTTTAAAATTAGTTCTCTCTTGATCAATCTAATTATATATTCACACAGCCTATCAGTCCAATTAAAACCCTTCACTAGATGATACCCGGTTCGATCCCCGCCGCCGACCATCTTTACAAATATTTTTCGTGGTTTCCCTCTGTAGTCTAGGCTAATGCTGGGATGGTTCCCACAATGAGTCGGCCACGACCGCTTCCTTCCCATTACCCAAGAAACCTTCATCTCATCATCCCATCATCTCATTGATCATCCATCCGACGCTAATAGACCTTCGCTGTCATTACAGTGCGTCGTTGAACCCAATATTAAAAAAAAAATGATGATACATCACTTCACTATAATTTTGAATTAGATTCAAATGAGTATCAGGCCTCTTTGAAAAGTCATAATAATTCTCCTCAAAATTGTATTGAACAAAAGTATAAATTATTTCACAACAGATAGATTTTATATACTAGGAAAATTTTGTCTACATAATCTTTGACTTTGTACTTCTCCCCAACAACCCAATTCCTAAAATATAGGCCATATTTAATATATTCCAGGTATATGTTATAGGCCTAAATTAATTAGCTACATCCAAAACGATAGTGAAAATAATAATAATACAAATGAAATTGAAATCAGGAACATATTATCAATATAAGAATAATTTATTTGTAAGAAGAATAAGAAAAACAAAACATGCGCCAATTGTTTTCAAACACGAAGATGTACTAGAATGAATTAAAGTGAAACCTACATAAGCTGATGCATGCGGAGAAGGAGGAAAATAAATTGGCCCGTATAAAGTGTTCAAAAGAGGGGTATAGGTAAACAGTAGCCTAAATTATAGAAATGAGGAAACAATCTGCAAGCAACAACAGTGATATGTAAATATGTGGTTATTCAAGCAATATATTCACATGTCCTGATGGTAAATGAATGACAATGATGAAGTTGAAATTCCTTTTATTTCTCATCAAAAATCAAAAAATTAAATAATATAATCAAAAAAATAAGCTCATAAAACATTAACAAAAAAAAAATCAGAAATACATATCTTACAAATAACGTACTATACAATATACAAATAGTAGGCCTCGAAACGTAAAATGAAAAATAATGAATTAGCACAAATATACTTATACGAAGCTTGATATAATAATATGTACATATATGACATTGACAAGATATATAGACCATACTGAAGAAATTATGACAATTATGCTGATTATAGTAATTGGAATATAGTATTTATATATAGATAGTATATATAGTATACTATATAGATAGTAATTTCGCTTCTATACTTAATTTGAGGTGCTAACATGGGCGGCGGAGCCAAGGGGTCAGGGGGGTCAACTAACCCCCTCCCCATTAATCCCCCATCATCGATTATTCAAATTGATATATTTTAAATAATGTGTAGATTAGAACTCTCAATTGAATTAATGAGATACAATGATTATATTATATAAATATGTATGCAATGAAATTGAATCATTTGGGCCCAATTGCCAAAACACTGCGTTTCCTTGTTGCAATCGTATCTCAATAATAGCGTGTACTTTATTATTTCCGAAACTTGGTTCACATTTTAATATACATCAAACACCTGACACTGCAGTTACCAATCAGTTTTGCCCCCTCATCCCCTTCATCCCCTAAATCTCCTCACAATAATGTTAATTCGTCGGCTGCTCCCCACACCACGCACCATTTTCCATGACCAAATGTTGACTCTTGACCCCTCAATAATGTTAAGGCTAAGCCAGCCACCTCTGGGTGCTAAGACGCGCTATTCAAACAGTCCCACTCCTACAAATGCATGCTGATAGAGAGAAATGATAACTTTGTCAATAGGCTATATCTAATTGAATATCTCTTCAAACCAAATTGGTATTATCAAATTTAGATACGAAAGGCGAGAGAGAAGAAGGTGGAAAAGCACAACAACAAACAGAGACAGCGTCTTAACGAATTTTAGAATTATTTGCATTTAATTATTTATTATTTGCCGTATTTGCAAAACGATGATCCAATTTGAATATTTTCCATTACCAGTTTTAAAAAAATGTAAATTTGCTTGTGGTTTCGCTCCATGTCCTGTAGGTAAAATCCTGGGATAGTTCCTACAATATAGGCCACGACCGCTTCCTTCCCACTGCCCTTCCAATTCCAAAAATAAACGTGAGGCTTCAATCATCCCATCTTCTCATCAATCGTTCATTTGAAAACATCTCCATTAACATCCCATCACCTCATTAATCATTCAATGAACGCCAATATATCTCAGATATCAGTAGGCCTACATTGCGTCTTTACCCAATGTAAATAAATAAGTCATATTGTTAGAAAATCTATTACAATTTTTGCTTGATTTTTGTATGGATTTTATATGTCGTTTTCCTTTTCAATGTTCATACCTTCCATATAACACTATATTTTCAATATTTGACATACATTTTACTCTCGAACATTCCGTGTTACGGAAAGCATTTACAATTTTTGATTGATTTTTATATGGATTTTATGTGTCGCTTTTCGTCTCAGTGTTCATATCGTCCATATAACATCACATTTTTAATATTTGAAATACATGTTAGTTACAAATATTCCGCATTACGAAGGTTTGTTGATATTACCACTCTCCCATCTTTAATATCATTACTGTAGTAAATACAGTAATAAAAATGCATTTTAAATCAAGCTTCCGACTGTGACACAGGGTGTCAATAATAAAAACACCGTTTGAAAGTGAAGAATATTTCTTTAGGCAGTACGAGAACAAAATGGTCAGTTAGGCAGTACGAGAAATATCTTAGGCAGTGTGAGAATAAAAAGGTCAAACAGGTATACCATACCCTTTTAGGCAGTACACGAATAGGCAGTGAAAGAATGAACCGTATTCCCTTACTGCCTATTCCCCTAATGCCTAACACCTTTTCATTCCCCTACTGCCTACGATCTGGCCCGTACTGCCTAAAAAGGTTGAACTGACCGCGTGTTCCCCTACTGCCTAAGAACTGGACCGTACTGCCTAATGAAATATTCTTTGCTTTTAAAACGGTGTTTTTATTATTGACACCCTGTATTGCAGTCAGGCGCGTGATTTAAAATACATACAATTTACAAATTAAAATCGAAATTTATCTTAAAAAGCCGTATAGCTAAACTGTTTAGCTACACACGCAGGTGTTTTTGTGAACATTAATTAATAATTTTGACATTCAATTGATTTTCAGGTTAAGAAGGGTTCAAATATCAGAACATTTTCTAGTTATTTGTATAATACACCAAACCTTTATCAAATTCAACCAAATTGGAAGTGTATCATTCTTCTCTACTTGATAACGGGTTAGGAAAACAGTGATCTAATAATATATATCGGTAGGGCCTACAAGTCATTCGACGACAATAAAGTGAATATTGAGAGAAGACCTTTACACAGGATTATAATTATATTAGACTCGATCCATCGTAATTTTAACGTATATACTGCTGCAACAATGTGGTTAACCTGAACCAAGGTGCAGTGTAAATTACTAAATAACCACGAGTACTGGAAATAAGTACATTTTTATTCAAATCAATCAACAATATTGAGATTTTATATTCACTTTATAAATCTACAGTGTTATATCCATTTGATATCAAATTCACAGTCCATTAGTCCAATTACATCCTTCACTAGATGTTACATCACTTTACTACAATTTTGAAGCAGATTCAAATATGTATTTAAAAAGTCCCAACCCTCCCCAAAATTGCATTGAACAACAGTATGAATTATTTCATATCAGATGGATTTTTATATACCAGGGACATTTTTAGGGGTGTGCGAGTCCAGGTTTCAAAACTCAAGTCCGAGTCGAGTCCGATTCTTGATAAAATTATAGAGTCCAAGCCGAGTCTCTTTTCATACATAAATAATCATTTTATACGATTTCAGGCACTATCGGTACAATACTTCAACTTCGAATAATTATAATGCGCTAGTTAATAGTTGATCATCAATGAAGGAAAGGAATAAATGAAAAAAAATAAAGAATGAGCATATTCATATTCATTTTTATATTCATGAATTTACTTTATGTTGAATTTACGTAATTGAAGTTGTTCCCACGGTACCTAAATGTTGAAACTAGGCCCTACTTGAATGTGGTAATTGAATATGCGAGTATTTCAAATTTCGAGAATTAAAATTTTGGAATCGACGGCAGATTCAAAGACTCGAATGGACTCGGAAATCGAATCCAAAATAACTTCAACGAGTCCGATTCTGGCGGAGACTTGGACTCGAAATTAGTTATAGACTCGCACACACCCTTAGAAATTTTGTCTCTATTATAATTCAATGAATTTGTACTAATCCCCTCCCCCCTCCTCAATTCATAAAATATACTTATTGAAATGAAGTATTTCAGTTTACTGAAAGGCAACATGCATGCATTCAAGATTTTGTTTTAATCCATACATTTTTTCTATTTTATGCGTAATACACAATAATTAGTCACAGACATACAATTATTATAAAATAAATTAAAACAAGACCCACATAAGCTGAAGCCTCTATACGTGGGAAAGGAGGAAAATAAATTGACCAGTATAAACTATCCAAGAGGGAGGAAACTTCAAGCAATAAATAATAGAAATAATAGAAATAACGAAACGATATGTGCAAACTACAACACTGATATACAAATATGTGGTTATTCAAGCTGTATGATTCACATGTATTGATGGAAAATGAATGACAATAATGAAGTTGAAATTCCTTTCATCTCTCATCAAAATTCAAAAATACAAATACTATAATAAAAAAATCAAGTTGATGGAACAACATTTTAAAAATAAAGATATAGGCCTACAAATAACAAGATGGATGAGAAATACAATTAATATCTTCTATCAATTGCTTACTTTAAAAATAAAATTTAATTTATGTCAATACCTAACTCCTTACTCCCTTGATGACATCAACGAATAATCGTAGTAAACACTAAATGATGAGTTCTCGATTGACTCGACTATAATAACGGCAAACTAAAATGCAATTATTCGCGCAGTAACACACAATTCGCATTATAATATTATAGTGCATATATTATGTTTTCGTAGTTGAAATTTCAGCTCCAAGACTATACTCAATGAGTATATAAACAATAACCGAATAAGAAATGAATTTATGGAAATACAGAGGCCAATACATATTTCAATTTAATATTTTCACATATTTGTGAATAAATATTTCAGCAAATACATAGGTTTACGTGAAAGTGAAATTATGAGAAAAATAGAGTACATATTTCATGGAAAGTAGGCCTACAAGTTATTAAGAATGATGGAATATTTAATATTTTCTATTTCAAAAGTATAAAAAATAACTGAGGAGTTTTTCGTGGTTTACAATGTACAATGTAGACCACGACCGCTTCCTTGCCACTGCCCTTCCAATTACCAAAAAACTTGAGGCTTCAATCATCCCATCTCATTCATTTAAAGAAATCTCCATTTCAACATCCCATCACTACATTAATCATTCAATGAACGCCAATATATCTTATTTATCACTATCAGTAAATTGCGTCGTTGCCCAATGTAGGCCTAAGTAAATGAATCATAATATTAGATAACCAATTACAACTTTTGGTTGATTTTTATAGGGACTTTATAGGTCGTTTTCCTTCTCAATGTTCATCCGTTCCTCATTACATTACATTTTCAATATCTGACATACATTTTACTTTCAAATATTCCGCATTACTATAACGCAATGTTAAAGTCACTCCTTTTGCTTACATTTGTTGATGTTAGCACTCTCCCATCCTTAATTTCATTTTTGTAGTAAAAAAGTAATAAAAATTGGATTTCAAATCACGCGCCTGACCACAATACAGGGTGTCAATAATAAAAACACCGTTTGGAAGCAAAGAATATGCTTGTAGGCAGTACGGGAACAAAATGGTCAGTTAGGCAGTACGGGAAAAATCGTAGGCAGTACGGGAAAAAAAGGTAAAACAGGTATACTTTACCCTTTTTAGGCAGTAGGGGAATAGGCAGTAAGGTAATGAACCCTTTCTACACTTGTCATCGTGAAGACAATTGATGAAACCCTACTGAAACGACCATTTAGAGATTCAATCGTGATTCTTATGACAGTCTAGCCACAAGATGTCTTCTGCGTCTACCAAAATATATAGTCGTTTTTCATCGATAATTTTGATGATTGTCGTGTTATAAGCTCATACTATGTAGTTCTGAAGAAATATGGAAATGCTTGCTCAAAAGTCATGGAAAATCGTTCTCGTTTGTGTCATAAATGCCGTAGAGAAAACTCTGATTCACCTTGCATTTTCACACTGCCATTTCGTCTTAGCAGTGCGGATCCCCGAATGATATCGAATATCTCAGATAACAATATTAAATTTTCCTAACATAGAAATTCGAGATGAAAATGTCTTCAGAAATGGGATTGTATCAATAAATCGCTCACAATAGTTATATTTTGAACTGGATATTGGATTTGGTCTTGATGAAGTACAATAGTGGGAAAATTAAAATATAGGACACTAATACGAGATAAATATTCAGTGTTTTGTTGACTGGCCGCTAGTTTGTTCCCAATGAAGACACAGCTAACTTATCAATTAATGCAGACTAGGTACATTCTATACTTATGAATACAACAATTATCATAATTTGCAATACAATTACTATATAATTGTTCATGTCATTTTTTTCATCAATTTATTCAACTATATCAAATCACATACTCTTAATTCACTTGTTCATCAATACTTTGGGGATTCACTACTGAGGATTGTAAAATGTATTTCATATTGATTATTTTTGAAGTCAGGAACCTGAGGAGACATTATAATATGTATTGGATTATATCGGATGGATAGAAAACCATCATGTATATATCGAATACAACAGGACAGAAACCAAACAATCTGAAGGCAAACGCACAAACGGTGACAAGAACGACATGTCACACAATATCGCCGAGTGACATGTTGGCCCAATCACGAGATACCGGAGAAGAGTCCGTGTTGCAACAACACAAGAGTTGTCAAGCGGATACCAATGTCGATATCATTTCCATATATTTTGTTATGCAATTTGTTCCATCATTTCCCATACCATGTTTTTTAATAATTTTGAATCAGATTTTTATTGAGTTCATCGAATCTTGTTCTCTGGTACGAATGTATAATTTTATCACTTCGTCTGTTATACTGACAGATCCGTTGTATAGTTATCATCAGATTAAATTAAGTTTTCTATCAATGTATGATTTTGTAGTTTCAATATGTGAAAAATTCTGAGAATATATATATATATATATATATATATATATATATATATATATATATATATATATATATATATATATATATATATATATACATATACATATACAACAGAGATAAATATGTTTTCAAAGTATCCGTGAATCACTGTATTCGATTAATAATATCATGGGAACTAAACACTGCATTTCCAATAAGTTATAACTACCGTTACTTGAGTCTTTATGTTGAACCATGTATTCGAAATGGCATATGACTTGATTCTTAGCATGCAAGCTATCGAGGCTATTGCACAGAGGGAGTGAAGAGAGGTGACTGAATAAGAGACTGAATGACTGAAGGAATGTGTGACTGAATAAGTAGAGTAAATAGATGGCTTCACGCGTACAGTTTTCATTCGTTTTCACCGTATTGTGTAGTCAATTGCAGATCGAGAGGCGAGAAAATAGGAATATACTTGTTTGGCAAATGAATATTTCTGAGAAAAATATCATGTTCTCGGTTTGTTGAATTTCTTCGAAATCAGTGAATAGGAAAATGTTCATACATAAAACAGATTATTTGATGAGGTCTATTATTTTCAATAATCATCTGTAATGGAAAACTGTATAGATTTTTTCATACCTGTCACTTCAACTTGAAATATGAGGGAACGTGGGAGAAATTGTGACTGTTCTAATTATCAATACATACTACCGTGATGTTTTGTTTCAAATCCTTGTCTCAAATCAATCTACTTTCCTTTTTCATCTCTCTCGTTGGACTCAATTGATTTGCTGCAAGGTAATTATGGATTTGCCTCTTACTTCAACGTTTTCCGATTTGATATGGGCATGTTGAATGATAACTTTTCCCAATATATTATGCGTAGTTGCATGTAGTTCATCATTCCATTTAACGGCAGGGGATACTAAGTTATTCTCGATAATATGTTTGTTTATCACTACCAAACAGCGGTTGATCAACGATTAAAGCACTGTTTCAAGTAGTTGACTAGGTATTGCGTCAGCTTTCACTCTTTACTCCAACTGGACCCTGGTAGACTATGTTGCATTTCACATCACACGCTAACCAGCCTAATGTAATTATGGTGCAATTACCTTATAAATGGAGCTGGAATGTATTGAATATAAATTCAATGTTCATGATGTAATTTCACTGTTTATTCTTCGATGAGTGATGTTGAAGACTCAAATTAGTTGCGCTTCTACGTATTCCAACGGGGTACAACTACTCGTAACCATTATTAATCACGTTATAGCATGGATTATTATGTGACCAACAAAACCGCAGGTCAAATAATCGGTTGAACTATTTATCACCTAGCTAATGCGGACGTTTACATAGTATTATTCGAAAAAAAATCACCAATCGTATTTTGTTTCTCAGTGATCATTCAGAAAAGAAGTTTCATTTTGTCACGACACCATATTAAAAGAAGTGTTAGCGCCAGATGATTTCTAGTGTCATTCCGTAGAATCAAGACATGCAACACAAGGCGCAACTCATACACAAACAAGGATCACAAGGATCATACTTCATACTCATTTCCACATCATATCAGAAATGTATTAGATATGCCTCTGATGCATCGTAGACGAAATTAGTTGCATTAAACATAGATTCGTGCATTATGATCAAGGATTCAAATAGAACATGGAAATCGAGCCTGGATAAACTAGAATGGGAAATCTCTCAGAAATACATTATTTAAGAATGTATCACCATCAAATAATGAAATATTTATTGTGTCTTTGAATTCACTCCACATTCTTCAGAATGTATCCATATATTCTGGTTTCAAAATTGCATTCATTCAAAACGGAACATATTATTGGTAGCATAAAACGATTGAAATCGCGAGCCCTGAAACCCCAAACAGCGTCACAACCTTTTAAGTCATGATACATTTATTCGTTGCCTGTGTACGTGCCTTTGAGGCTTTTGAAATTGGAGGAATGTGTTGTTGTTATTGTTGTTGTTTGTATATTGAATGAACAACGCAGAAAAGTGTGGTGTTATCAACTAGATGGTTCCCACTTGAAGAGTGTCTATTTAAACCGCGCCTGTCGTGTTGTCGCTAGCGTCGAACGAACGAGGCCTGAGAAACTCGAACGGCATACCCTGTCACGCTGTTGACAAGACAGAATGTAATTTCCTAGCCTGTTGTTACTTCAACTTCACTCCACCCATGCAAACTCGGAGTTTCACATACGAGAATAATCCCATTATTTGTTAACACTCGGCTGTATATTTTACGAATATAAACAACAAATATTACATCTACTCTTTTCATTCTGTTATTTATTTTTTAATGTTATAGATGCTATTTATTGCATAAGAATGCATTGACACTTTTTATACTGATTGACTCTTACATTAACATGCATTGACTGTCCATATGATCAAGAGTAAGACTTGTGTAGATTTGATTTATGATATATTATATAATTTAGGCCTAGCTACTATGATGTTATCACAAACCCTGCTCATCTACATCTTGAATGAATTTGTTTTTCACTACAAGTATTCAAACATTCTAATTATTCTCGTAATGTACAACGAGCCAATTGGGAAGTTTCAAATACCTTCAACTTACATCACTCGCTCGCATTCTGATGTACCTCCACTAGAAGTTGAATCCAAACCAAAAATACATTTTGAAATGAAAACCTTCTGTATTTTTGTGGTGCATCTTCGGAAAAAGCAGCTATCCATAGTTGAATCGATTTAAGCATTTCCTAATATCGACTCTTTGCAGAATTAAATAGACGGAACAGAAATTGAATGCAATTTTTGTATTTTCATGATTTTTGTGAAAAGCTTAGCAAAATTCTTCTGAAATAACCTTTGACTGATACAATCGTTGATTTTGTTCGTGAATTCCTTGAAATATTTTGCGCGCGGTTCCAGCGGACATCTCATTGTCGAGTATGCCTGGATGAAGAGTCGTTCATCACTCCTCACTAGTCGCGTATTGTTCTTTTATGGAGCGTCATACTGGGACTTATCTAGCTAATAGTATGCATGTCATCGTACATAATGCATATTCCAGTTTAACAATAAGTTGGCCCCTTTTGCACTGACAGTTTGGCTGACAACCCTTTTATTATGTTTCCTACCCAAAGTTACATTTTACAGCTACAAGGTATATATATATATATATATATATATATATATATATATATATATATATATATATATATATATATATATATATATATATATATCTATATATATATATATATATATATGTGTTAAACTCTTTTCTCGGGACAACCACGTTCGCTCTTTAGGAAACAATTGTTTTGGATCTGGAAAGATCCGTTGTTGTTCCGACGTTTCGACAAGATATCACTTGTCATCTTCAGGGATCCGTGTTGATCAGCAGGCTGCGTGTAACCGAATGGCGTGAGCTCTCTTTGATCCCAGGTTGAATACCCTCTGCTGTGAAGAGCCCGCTGCATCCTGCTGCGTTCTCGGTTGTCATTGGTCGCCCCGCTCGGCCAATGGTAGCGCTCGCTTTCGTTTGGCTCCGAGTGCTGCGCTCAGTCTCTCTCTGGTCCGCGTCTGGTGCGTGTCGCGTCACAGTGTGGCCCATGGTTACGGCATCAGTGACTAGAGCGCCTGCTGATCGTTAGCGGCGGGTGGTGGCTTCACTGCTGGGCACACTCTTCTTCTTGCATCTGTCTACTCTCATCGGCTGCGAGGAGTGAAAGACTCTGTGCCTCTCGAGTCACACGGCATTTATGAAGTGCCGTGCGGGTCTTGCGCGCAAACATACATAGGCCCCTCTAATCGTAAGATCTCGGCCCGCCTAGACGAACACCGTTCATCAATCAGACGACAAGAACACTCGTCGGCACTCGCACTCCACGCGTTCACAGAAAACCACTGGATTGACTTCGACAACGGGAGAACAATAGCCAGGATCGACCACGAACACCCCCGGATCTACAGAGAAGCATTCGGAATTGAGAAGCGGCCGCACACGATGAACACCCGAGATGACGCCCTGCGACTGCCAGCCACCTGGAAGCCTCTACTCGTGGGTCAGCGCGTACTGCCGACTCCTTCCCCGGGCGAAACGACAGCACCGCCGATGAGAGTAGATAGACGCAAGAAGAAGAGTGCTCAGCAGTGAAGCCGCCGCCTACGATCAGCAGGCGCTCTAGTCACTGATGCCGTGACCATGGGCCACACTGTGACGCGACACGCACCAGACGCGGACCAGAGAGAGACTGAGCGCAGCACTCGGAGCCAGACGAAAGCGAGCGCTACCATTGGCCGAGCGGGGCGACCAATGACAACCGAGAACGCAGCAGGATGCAGCGGGCTCTTCACAGCAGAGGGTATTCAACCTGGGATCAAAGAGAGCTCACGCCATTCGGTTACACGCAGCCTGCTGATCAACACGGATCCCTGAAGATGACAAGTGATATCTTGTCGAAACGTCGGAACAACAACGGATCTTTCCAGATCCAACAATTGTTTCCTAAAGAGCGAACGTGGTTGTCCCGAGAAAAGAGTTTAACATCTACATTCGATCGTGGGAACATCCGAAACGACACATATATATATATATATATATATATATATATATATATATATATATATATATATATATATATATAAACACATACAACGAAATAATAAATATCAATACCAGATACATACAAAACTGCTAGTGCAGTTGATATATAATTTATGCTGTGAACTGCACTGTTCTGTTTTTAGCAAATCCATTAACAATTGTGAAAATAAAGGATCGGTAAAGTGGAGTGTTGGTTTTGTCCGAGAACAAGATCATGAATATGAAACGTGTTTCATAATAATAATATATGGGTTTATATACTATGTTCAAACACTTTACATGGTTGAGTATTATCAGAACTCAGGACGATTAGAAGACCTACAGGATTATTGGAATGATTTTGTTATTGGCTGGTCGAGTACAGCTTCGAGCATAAAAGCTTCAAATGTAAATGAGTTCTTGCATTGTTAAACACGTAGAGCCAGAGTAGCTAGCTTATACCAATACCAATACGATGAAGTACTATTCGGTAGATCTTCATTGATTTCAAACTTGTGTAAATACAGATATGAATAATCTGAAGAATTCTGAAACTTCATACTCTTCCAATATGCGTTTTGATTAACATATAAAGGCATTGTATATACTTGCTGATTGGAACTTACATTCGATCTTATTATGTTCATGTGCTAGTTCAGGAGCAGAACCTTGAAAACTGCCTTGGATATTTGCCAATAGAGCTTGTGCCAATAATATATTTCTTCAAATGGGGCCACCTCCTGTACAATAATAAATTGTATCATAAAACCGAAAATAATTGTGATCTATAATATAATAAAAAATGATGCATGATGGTGGTGATGTCGTTCTTAAATGGAAAGACAACCATTATTCTAGGTTATTTTGATATACTGAGCAATTGTGTTTGAGTCCAACTCTGTCCTCACGTATATTTTAGCACACCTCATCTACTTGCTTTTTATTGTAGCCACGGAAGCTGCAACGCAATGCAATGGATCGATATCAGTCCACATTCGATTTTTTTTACAAATTAAGACGATGAAGTTGGATTATTCTGGTTCATGTCGATTTTGGTAAGTATTTTATTAGCTGAGCGTTAGCGGAGATTTCCATCCTACTCTTATGAAGCTTTGTCTGTATTGTTTTTTCATTATTATTATGAATACTGCACACGTCGCAGGGTTTGACTGATGGCATGAAACTTTTTTTGTATACGCAAACTTATCCAACTTAGAAATTTATAGTTTTGGGGTCAAATCGATTGGACCATTTCTGTGTAACATCAGCTCAAAGTTTCTTAATACCACATAAGATTAAAGCGGAAAAAAGCGGAAAAATGAAATCTATCCAATACTATTCAAATTTGCCTTAAATGTGAAAAAAAAATAGTGCACATTATTAAAAATTTGCTTGCAATTCAGACCGGCCGTTTTGAAAAAAATAATGTAATAAATGTTTTTTATTCATCAAATAGATAGAAATAATAGCAGATTAATGTTGCAGTGATAGATAGACACCCCCAAAATTCATCGGTCGAAATGGTCATTTTGGAAAGGTGAATCTCAAGCGGTACAATTCCAACACTGGCAGGTACTCTATTTTGGGTCGAGCCATACGCCAATGGAATAGCCTTCCACGAGCGCAGATGACGTCTATTTCGAATATGGGACAACTCAACGTCTTACTTTCAACACTCGTATTATAATTTAATTTTCTTTTCTTATCCTTATTTCACTAATTCAATTTTCTATTATCTTTTTTTATACTTAGGTTAATTAGGTTATACTTAGGTTAGTTCATCATTTAACCACCGGAAATAGTAGCCTCTGTAAAAACACTGGTATTTCCTAAGTTGGTAATAAATACAATACAATACAATACAATACAGTAGATTATATCACGGCTCTCTAGATTCAATTGTAACTGAATGAAATATATTTTAAATGATCAAGGTGTGTGGAGTTTTCGATTAATCCTTATGTAGATATCTCGCTCATCTTACAACGCATTTTCTGCGTTTGCCCAGTTCAAAAGGAGTCGTATTATCACAAACATGTAATTTTTCAAATATTCGTAACTGCTAATATGAAATATTTCAAAATGTTGTATAGGCCTATATATCAATATATTGAAAGAAAAAAAATCGAACATATTTGAAAGAAGGTAGACAAATGTTATTCGACAAAAATATAGAGAAGTTCCATTCGATTTTTTTATTTTTGATTCTATTGGAATGAAAACTTGTGCAATCCCTACGCCGAGACTAAAGATTGGTTCTTACTCGATCCACTCTTCATAATGTCTTGCTTATAGCGACCCACCAACAGCTAGGTTATTTGGGAATCTACTTCACAACAACACATGAAATATGTTTCGTTGAGAGGTATTTAGCATTCGCTCTTCGTCCTCCCCGAATATGTAGTACCCCTCTCAACGCACCTCCCACCTCTTGCAGGTGTTTTGAGTCACGTGAGGTGATATAATTAGCAGCTACTTTCCATGTCCACACGTATAAAATAGCCTCACCCGAACACCACCGTGCGCTGGAATATACAAATGAGAATTCGCTTCGGAATACCAACAGAAAAAAAGCTCAGAGGTGTGTAGGGGGAAAATATATATTCGAAAGGAAATTGTGAAGAAAAAACTTTCTTCTTGTCTTATTCTCCCTTTTTCCTGATGTGTTTCTACGTTGCGAGAAGGATTCCAGCTCGCTACCTTATAGTCTCCTCAACATTCTTGGCGAGAGAACGAACGAAAGTTTTCCCTATGGAGGTTAGCCCCTGCAACTTCACCGAACTTCTTCTATAAATTGTTATCGAATGCAGGGATTTTCTCTGGAAATACAATGTTGTATAAATGTGTACACCCGATAGCGCCGACGATGACACGTTCAAACCCTCGAGCGTTCGAGGAGCAGATCGTATCGATTGGTAGCCTCCGAATATCGTTCCGTGAAATTGTGGTTCTACTGGAATACGGTTCGTTCCACGAATTTCGAAAGAAGTTGGGACTTATATTCGTTCTTTTTCATTCGATTGATATTCTCTCGATGACTTGTTTTCATTTTAAATAAAATTGTATAAGATTATCGAGGCAAACGTATTGCATTCAATTTCATTCCAGTTATCCTTAATCTTTCAGAAAGATGTTTTTCTAAGACGCATCAGATTGAAACGTGAATTGAATGTTTCGTGAAAACAAGGATTACTTCATGAGGTATCGATAGAAATTTTACTTATTAAAAAAATACTCTTTCAAAAAGTAAATCAAATGAATTGTGCAGCCCGCAACACGGAACTATAAATAATGTGTAATTGGCTCCCAATTGTTTCCCGTTCGTCTATCGAATAAATACAACCTGTAATGGGGATTTAAAGGCGTTAATGTGAAAATAGTAAGCTCCATTTAATAAAAACAGATGAGTGTACCCTGTAAAAAAGTCTATCACCACCAGACAAAACAATCAACTATTTCCATGAATAACATTTATTTTGTGTTCTTTTTTTAATTAGGCTCTCCCGCTCGTTTCTGTGTGTATACTGTACAGGTGGGTCTAGCATCCAATGTTGTTGCACGCCGGAGTGAGATAAAGAGATAGAATGTAGTGAGGGGAAAGTGAGAGCGTGGATAAGGGGAGAGGGAGGAAGAGGAGGAGGTGAACGACTGGGACATGAAGGTAGGAGACAGATAAAGAGAGGCATAGGATAGAGCGAGAAAGAGAGAGAATGAAAGGAAAATCGATCGTTGTGTGAAACGGCGTATAGGGACGCCATCCACCCCGACAGTGGTATAACGCGCTTGGGATGCATGCCTAGTTGCCTACCTTCCCCTGCCAGGCTAGCCATCCACTCACGAATAGCATTAAAAACACCTACCTGTCATTTCAAGGTACACTTTCATGGAACGGAGAATGTTGTCGAGTATTCGTGTATACTCAACTTACCTTTGATCTTGAAGGAAATTATGATCCAGCTCATTGACACAGCTTCCATTTTATCTACTCGTGTGCCTCCAAAAAGTAAGTAGCTTCACCTAAGCGCTAAATTTAATGTAATTACTATGAATATATTACAACCAACAAAGATTAATCACTGAACATGATAACACGAAGAGAATACATCGTTTTGTGAGAAACTTGTGAGTACCCGGCACCTCCACCCTGAATGCTCGGATCCGTCCTTTCTATATATGACTACCTCTTTCATGATTCCACTTGCTTTGTCGCTAAGCTTAAAGGATTTAGGGTGACTGAGTATACCTGGCTCTTTCCTGCCAAATATCTACTATATTTAACAGAAGTTTCAACGTCCAAAGACTGAAACATTGATCTGAAATCCAGCAAGTAAGCACCTTGTCTGTGCGATGTGTTGTAGATTTAACCCAGGGTACACATTTGGGTGGTGTACGGTGATGAGTTAACTATTCATTGTGAATTATTACATCTCTTCTTGAAAACACACCTCTAGACTATAATGTACCTTGCTCTTACATCCACAAAAAGGTTATTATAGTTCGGTGTTGGATGTTTCTCATTCAATGCATATTGTATGGAATAGCATAGAAGAAGATGTAGCACTTGTTGTTGGCTTCTATTTCCAGCAAATCTCTGGTGACCTTATTCGTGTGTTTTTCGCTACTTGTCACCCACACAGTGTGATTGAAAATTCTAATATGCGTTTTACAAACATAGCCTACATAGTTCTAAATAACTCCCCTCTTTTTTTTCGATTAATAAAATTTCATATGAATTGTTATTTCAGTTTCGAATATATATCAAGTAAAATTGAACATGTTATGAGGGCGTCGTTGATGTGGCTAAGAGTACAGAATGAATTAAGAACGTTCGTGGATGATTAAAATGTTTTATTCCTATTTACTTTACTTACTTATAAGACTCAAGAAGTAGGATAAACGTCGTACAGATAAGCGAGGTTTAATTCGAGTCGCTACGTATCAATCTATTATACAGTTGAATCGCACGAACTCTTTCCTTACACGCATTTCTAGCTTAACGCCGCAATATCGATATATTTATGTAACTCTGCTTTTTTTTAAAAATTTGATGTTTGTTCAATTTTCGAAGAAATACGTTCTAAGAATATACATTTGAGATAATGTTCAAGATTTATAGAAGTAAATTTGTTCATGATGACTCCCAAAGATCGAATGATCGAGGTTAATTGCTTGAAACGGTATTAGAATAGCTTGCTTTTGTGCGGTCTCGTATAACGGCGATATCCAAGTATCTATACCTCGACGGACAAATGGCATGTTTTTAAAGATTTCCTATAGAATACATATACCTTCATCTTTTCTTCAGATCGTTCTCTTATTGGAAAATAGAAGAGAAGGAAAGAAAATCACAAAACTACAATGAGAAATATGGAAACAGAATCAAATAAAGAGTAATACGTTTTGTTGTTTGTTGATATAGGAAAAAGATTGCATATATATATTTAAGTAAAACTCTAGTACAGAGAATACTTGTATACGAAAATAGTTGAAAGTATGGGTACAACACAAATAAATTCCACAGTTATATTTCTTGGAATAATAGTCATTATGGATCGATAGAAACTCAGTAAGATGACCTGAATACTCAAAAGTAAATTACATAAATGCCATTCACATAAGTACATGAACAAACTTTTTTGATTAAAATTAGCGTATTTATTGTGAATAAATAATGTGATCATCTTGCGATGATTTCTGGATAAATCAGAAACACGAGAATATTGTTACTGAAAATTAATCAGTACCTAAAGTGAAATGCGTGTGAATCACAAATCATGTGGTTCTTACGTCCGATGTGGCAATGTGGTTCAGATATGACTGACTCGCTGCATTTAACCTATATAACAAACCATTTCTAATCTTGATAAGAGTAGCATTTATGCATTGCGTGCTAGTATATTAGTGGGAGATGAATTATAATCATTAGAAGGGGATTTCATTTTATTATTGGGGAAGATTTGGTGTAAACTAAGGTTAAACACGCACGCACCCTCGCTCACGCACGACAATATATGTATATACGGGGACGAGCTGAATAGATTGTATATTTCAACCGTTATAGTATGAATAGTTTTTATCTTTAGTCTACCCGCGGGTCATGACGATAACTATGATATATATTCTTCAACTCACAGGAACTTGAGCCATACAATTCTCATTAAAAGATTATGCAAACAACTTTACAAAACATTATAAATACTATTATTTGAATCGTAGTTATATACAATTAGATACACGTTTATCGAAGTTTTATCGTTGGGAAAATATTCTGTATAATGATGTACGGAATGGATTTTATTATTACATTGTCGTAGATATAGGAATATAGGGCAGTGATACCAGAAAATGATCTTTTATACGATACATTTTTCTCGAACAAAGAATTATAGTCGAGACAAAGAGTTCCAACTTGATACTAACACACACATATTTCTTGTTTTTATTCAAACCTATTTGGTTGATCAATATAATTTTATCATCCATGTTATTGTTATTCATCACCATGTTTTAACCGCTCCGTATCGTCGTTTTTCTTTTTTTTTTATTGGTATTGTAATCATATTCCACCCTTGGTCAGTATTTTGATTCGGCTGCAGTCGGTGCCCGTGTTACGCTATAGGCTTATGGATTTGGCTAGGAGGTCGGCTAACAGCCGAAGTCGCTCCGAACGGCTGCTCACTCATTCGGGCTCACGCGGCGGCTCGGGAAACTTGTGCGAGTTCACGTTACTAGGGAAATGTGGGCAACAACTTGAAAATCTCCATTAACATTTTCACAGACTCACTTCTAGAAGATATTATTCCGACGAGTTTTGAATTAATTTCATAGACACTTGAACGGACGGTGTTGTAGTTTAATACTGCATTTCCACTGTTTTCACTGCTCTCGTAATGTCATAGTGTTAAGATTATTACTCATTTGTTAGGGTTTAATGTGCTTTTTTTAGTGCTCTGGGCGGCAAATGTGTGCGTTCAACTTCGTTTTAGACATTCTCTGAGATACTTGACTGACTTCTACGGGTGAACCAACATAATGTTTGGAACCGTATCTCGAAAATAGTACAAAAACGATGTGTAAAGTGATTATTCATTCCTAATGAACATTTACAATTGAAGTCAAGCTGGGACCGTAATCAGCACAATGAATAGAATGGGTAAGTTCAATTAAAAACTCGAGTTGAAGTTATAGTTGTGTTCTAGTTGAAAATGAGTTCACCGAATTCAAAATTGAAATGCAGTATCGTATTATAAATCGTATGTGATGTTGAATCATGTATTGTATATAAATGTATTTAAAGGATGATCTATGAAAGCCTTATTTATGTTCAGAATCTAGAGATAATATTCCAAAACATTACATCAAAATAATGGAGTATGCTTGCCGCTTATCCTTCATTTCAGTAATATCAATGCAACTTACATTTCATGATAAAATATTTTCTGATATATTTTTATCATTCTCTATTAGTATCATATTTCTTGCGAATCAATAGTAGCCTGTTATTTGTTCCTGAAATATATTGTAACTTATTGTACTTTTGAATGATTCGATGACGTTAAGAATTGTGATCCTGAGCAGAACGCCATGCGTGATAATCTACGAGCACGGATTAAATATCAAATGCTGAGAATTTTCATTCCGTGATGTTTGACCGTTGGGAGTGGTATATTTCACATAGGGAGTTGCTGTTCATGCTTAGGTAGTCCCGGTGGAATGCAAACCTACCGGGGATAACACAGTACCTGGGGTAAAGTGTGACTTTATCTTGTTATATAGCACTAGAAGAAATCACCCAATAAAAATCAGTGCAATAAGAGAACGAGCCAACAGAGATTCACGCCTCTTGTGAGGCCCTATATTAGAAGGGAGTAGTACAAGACGGATCATACAGTGGTACCACAGATCCCTTCTGTGCATAGATTCTCGTGAACGTAACTTTTATAATTATCTTGGGTTCAACGACGCACTGAAATGACAACTGAGATGTATTGGCGTCGATCGATAGAATGATTGATGAGATGATGGATGATGAGATAAAGATTTCTCTGGTAATGATAATGACACTGAGAAGGTAGCGATCGTGGCCTAAACTGGAGAAAATATCCTTGTATTTATTCAATCCTCAAATCGGAACAACGGAAGAACGTTGACCGTTAACACGAGTGACTGTTTAGTACTTTACTGTACGAGTACTTTACTCACATTTCACAATCTGAAATGTTTTTCTCATTTTCTCATTTCACATACTCACATTCTGGAATGGAGATGTCGATCCCGTGATGATGATATATATTAAGTATTTTCGTAATTGTATAACGACGACATAGATGAGCAGTACAGATACATCTGTCAGAATATACCGTTCGGCGTTAACAATCCGTCATATATTGCATAACCAAATCGGATGAACGAAGCAACGACTCAATTTATCCTTAGGTACTCGAAAATGAAGAGTTTTTTTGCACTCTGGGGTCAATCGGGAAAAAAATCATGAAACTTGGCGTACACATTTATTATCGTCCAACTCTTAATATGTAGTTTCCAAGCGACAATAGGTTGAATCACTTTTGTGGAAAATGAATTCGAAATAATGGAGGCCTTCGTGAGAAAAACCTAGGCGAAACAATATGTATGAACATTATCTCCGAATGAATTGAAATTTCTACGCAATACAAGCATAACACAATATAACTGCATTATCGAAGGGTGGATAAGGAAGACAATTAGTTGATAGATCTATAATCAAAGTGTGTGTTCTCAGTAATTCATGAATATAATCTTGCTCGTGAATTTTACAACGCATATGATGCGTTTTCCTAGTTCAAAGGAAACCCACCCACGAAAATGTATCAAATATCTAGTTATTAATTGATGCATCAAGGCTAAAATTGTATAATAAACATTCGAAATTAAAAAAAAGTTGAAAATTCCGAGAAAATTTCGGAAAAACTAGTTGAAAAATATGTTGAATCTTCACTACACGGAAACCATCAGGTAGTTGACATCAAGATGAAAATTAATACATTGATAGGGTGAACCTTCCTCTATCAGTTGAGCTAAATTTCATCAGCAAACCTGTGGCCTTTTTGATACAAATGAATAATTTCGGTTACCTCGATTCACGAAAACATATTGCGCGACTTCACCAGGTCTTGTGTGCCAAACGAATGCAGTTGAACTGTTCATGTTTAGCTTAGCCTAAAGTGAGTTATTCTACTAACATATCGATACCACACACGTTGAAATATTTCAATAAGTAATCAAATGCTGTATGTAACGCGAGATACATGTTTTGTGTTCATTTTCAGTGTCAACTAAGACATAAATTATCGTAGTGCCTTTCAGAATGAACCCATTGTTGTGAAACTGTTGCAAACCATTCAGTGAAGTATCTTCTGAAATGTGGCCGATCCATAATAAACATTCACAATATTCTCAAAAATAATCACCCTGGTGGAAACTTTTTTCCCTATGGTGACTGAGTACGCCTTAAGAATTAGATCATAAATCTCAACGTAAACTGTTGTTCAACAATGTCAGTAAGAAAAAGTAACACAAGGATCGGTAATGAAGTGCATTTTTATTTCTTCATTATTATTGACAGATTTATTCGGTGAGATTTGGCCTGGTGGTCATTCTTACATCTAACCTTGGAAAATCGTTAAAAGGTGTAAATCGTTACACCTTTGTAAAAACTTAGTCCTGTAAAAGGTAACCTTGTATCGTCACTCTAAGTATTATCACGTCTTATAGGTGGTGTCCAGATCAATCATATATAAATATATATATATATATATATATATACAATGGCATCGGAACCGGAGGGGGGGGGAGGGGCAAGGGGTGCATTTCCCCTCCCTAACTTTTGGCCAAGGGGTGGCAAGGGGGGGGGGGGGGGGCAAGAAAAAAGGTCTTGCACAATTTGAAAAGACGAGAAATAGAAAAGACGAGAAAAGAAGGAAGAGCTAAGGAAAGAAAAAAAAAAGAAGAGGAGGAAGGGAAGATGTAAATAGATAGATAAAATCGTACATAGATTCATATTTCACATTGCATAAAAAATTGGATGGGCACATTCAGTTCTAGAATAAAATTGATTTTGGCATCCAAATCTCATCTGAAACACGTTGAACCCTATTAAAAAAGGTGTAATTTGAAGAAATTTGATGTACCGTTTCGAAATGACAGCTCTGGTAAGTAGTTTATGAGTTAGCAGAAATCAACAGGCAACGCTATACGCTTCTTCCAGATGGAATTAATTATTACAATTTGTGTAAATTTCCAAAATTCCAACAGTCGTAACGATGACAATAAAGTGAAATGAAAAATAGAGAACTTCCAATAAGGGTCGTTTCTAGGGGTGGGCAAAGAGCGTGACTGCCAGAGGCGTCAAATCTAAGGGACGCTATCGGCGCACATTTGTGACATCCTATCAACAATAATATTGCATAAATCATATTCTATTTTACTCATGCATCATTGGGTGGAGTAAATGTTATTAATCGAACAGCGTTGTAATCGAATGATAGATTAATTTAGCGTTTCATTTTCTTGGATCAGCCATTCAGCTAAACTAGCTTCCTCACCACACTGAAGAATTCATGAATTCCATAAACTTCGTGTAATTTTCAAACCCGTGGAATCGTATTTAAAAATATGAATGATCGAAAATGTCCCTGCGGGGCTTGATCCTTCCTCACTTGCATTCACTTTCACTATGTGTATACAGTTTTTTGAGCTCACAGTTGAGTCCTTGCCCGTGGCGCTGAAATGAGTCAGAACGACCCTGCAGATACAATAACTATGATTAGCAAATATCAGTTGGGTGCCTCTAGTTCTTAAAAACAATCAATTTCGTGATC
Organism: Brachyptera putata; assembly: GCA_907164805.1. Classification (NCBI taxonomy): domain Eukaryota; kingdom Metazoa; phylum Arthropoda; class Insecta; order Plecoptera; family Taeniopterygidae; genus Brachyptera; species Brachyptera putata. The sequence continues at coordinate 39,136,279 of OU015463.1, forward strand.
TAAATCTCATCTGAAACACGTTAAAGCCATGGTCAACATCCTGAAAGAGGTTACCCTCTGTCGTTCAAGAGAAAACTGGGATGACTTCTCAATAATAGCATCGTCACCATCCCACTATATCCCACCTATATAATCCCACCTGAAAAATTACTTTTCATCATATATTTTCATCGTCTAATTCATCATTCACCGGAATGTTCATCTCCACAGTCCGTCAATAAACCCCGTGAATCAATTGTGGTGCGTTGACAAAATTAACGGTTGATTAGTTTGTTTAATCAAGTGTTTCACAGAGAGATATTCGTTTGTGATACTTGCACTATTCGATTATTAGAGCCACCATATATTTAAAAATGTAATAATGTTATGTTTGGATGCAATTGGATCTTTGAAAGTATCATAATAATAAAAAAAAATGAATAGGCCTATAATTTTTTCATTGAACTTGACAACCTCACAGATGTTTTTCTACATTTATTGACATATCATTTTCTCAAATCATAATTTAATCTCTGGATTACATTTTTCATTCACAAAAAATCATAGTTGTACACAGCTTTTAAACATAAACCACGTCCAGCCGTTTCAATAATGAATGATTTATCATACAGGTAGAGGTGCCGGGTTTCCTCGAAAAACTAGTCACAAAAGTTGAAGTGCCCCCCCCCCCCCCCCCCCCCCCTCCCACCAACTCTCAAAGTGTTCCGACCCACCTGTTGTGTATATATATATATATATATATATATATATATATATATATATAATTACACATTGCTTCAGGATTTTAACGCGTATTATAAAAACAAGGACAAATTCAAATATAGAATAGCTTTATTAAGTGAATTGCTTAACGTTTCCGGAGCTATATTTATATTGAACTGAAACATATTCGAAGTAGATATGATCTAAGAAATATACGACGTTAATATTGTACTCAATCTTTTTGTAATAATTTTTTTTATATAATAATTGCCTTTTCTATTCATTTTTCTATTCATCTTTTCAATTTTTGTTGTTGTTTGTTCTTACTAATTTGGTTTCTTTTTTATTTATGTTCAATATTTTATCTCTTCCGACCATTTTTCAATATTTAGACTGTATTCATTTTTATACTTCTTCTTTACTTTTTGTTGTTAGGATTTTAATACCTTGATTTATTTATTTTCATTCAATCATTTGGCAGTGGTTTCGATGTGTTTATGTCAATGTATTGTTAGTATTTTGTTGTATTCATTCATCCTTATTCGTCCTCTGATGATGGTAGCAATATAGCTCCGGAAACGTTAGTCAATTCACTTAATAAAGCTATTTCATATTTGAATTTGTCCCCGTTGTGATTCACAGAATGCACGGTTGAGGTAATCGTTGATCGAACAATACTTTTATTTACCGGGATTTCCGAATGTGTATCATCTGTCTGTCAATTATCATTCCAGTAAGATTATTAATATATGTTTTCAACTTGTCTGATGATTATTGAGTACGTCTGGATACATAATAACTCTTCGAACTATAAATTATTGGATACATTATATGGATACAAGATCAGCAGAATATTCCTTGCGGCTCGTTCTTATTACTATGCGATCTCTGTAATTGAAATGAACATGTATCATCACTTGATGAGCAGATGCAATTAATAGTTACCGTTTTCCCGAATCTCTTCAGACCCGACGTCAGAGATGCATTCTGAAGGTAACATTGTTATTCATCTTAATTGAATTGTTTTTAAATTTATTCATATTGAAGTATAATTGTTTGAGAAATGTTGGTGTGAATTATATGAAAAGTATGTTGAATAATGTTTATGAAATATCGACCTATATTCATGACTTATGAGTATTTCATTGTCTATAATAAGAATGATTCCAAAATCACATAAGTAGCATCAAAATTGCATAGTCACCTTGAAAGAGAAATCTTTACAAAGTCGAGATTCATAAAACTATTTTTGATCATCACAGTCACCATCCGTAGCTCAGTCAAGCAATATCATGATATCACCCTTTCCTTTTCTGATTTCATCTTAATTAGTTTTTCATCATCATGTACAAATACATCATGTTTTACCCTCTAATATCGAAATTGTGAAATCAGCGTGTAACGTTAAAGCTATGTTGAAAAGAGGCAACTGTTGATTCGGTATACATTCGGTGCAATAGACCCATTGTTGATAAACCAATTCAAGAGGTGTAACTTGAAACTTTCGAAAATTGAAATGAAAAATCTCAATATTAGGCCTCACATTATTTCGAAAAATATATTTATCTCTTGATCTTCTAATATGATTGAACTTTATAGATACTATTCAAATTGAATTTCTTCGAACAAATTGAGTCTAATAAATGCAACTAGGAAAACGCAGCATATGCGTTGTAAGATGAGCGATATATAAGCAAATTCATATGAATCGTTATAGAAAGGTTATGGAAATGTGTCAGAACCTTCCTGTTTCATTCACCGCACATTTCAATTATACCAAAATTTGATTAGTTCAACATGTTGATATTCTCAATAGATTCGATTGATATGAAATAGCAGATCTGATATATGTACATTTTCGGAATGATGTGTGTCATCCTTGTGCTCAGGTTCTATGGAATTCTAAATATATTTGCAGAAAGTATATTTTCCGAATTTTCTCCTTTGTGGGTTTGTCTCATGAGAATTTTCAAAATGTCAAAAATACTTTTTTTCTAAGCAAGGTTCTGAGAAGTGGTCCAACCGATTGCTCCTCAAAACTAGACAGTATATCGAGTTAGATGATGGTGATGATATGTATGCATTCCAAGTTTCATAAAAATTTGTGCTTCCGTTTGACCTCTGGTGCGCGGACAAAAAAATACTTCCGTTTGTACAAGTATGCGGTAAAATGTAAAGTTTTCGTTTCGTACTGCGCATCCAAATGACACGTGAGGTACATTTTTATATTTTGTGCTTTGGTATTCGTTTTATGTATAATAATCAACGTTATACAAAATATATATATATATATACATATATATTATATCATATTTCATTTTTTTTCATAACATATCATATCTTCATTGATCATAATTTTATTCCTTACCAAAAAATTATGGGTCGATAATTTAGGTTCGATTGTGCCCGTTGAAGTTGAATTTCTCTCCAGTAGGTTTTAACCGCTGGTATTATCAATGATATGGGATCTTGCTGGCACTATCATGCTGGCACTATTCAAAGTCAAATTCTATTGATTGGACGTGACCGTTCCCATTACGAGAAAATATAAAATGCCACGAGAATGGAAAATACGAAACATTTCTATCATCAAAATTAAATAACTGTATTACTATATCGTAAACAGTTTTCATGGCAGTTTTTATTATAAATTCATCGCAGATTTTGATTAGAAAATAACAACTTTCTCAACACACATCCACTTATATACCATCATGACAAAATGTACAGAAAAAACTCTGGGTAATCGAGTTAAACCAATTTTAAACTCATTCTGTTCATCATTTTGTTTAAACTCATTTACGAGAATTGTCAAAATGAAGTTTATGGAAAATTGTAAATTGTTTCATACTTGATTCAATATCACAAAACTGTGAAACTTTGCGTGGCTTCAAATTGTCACGCATTAACCATGCTCCTTTCATTCTTTACTAATAAACAACAAGAAAAAATCAACTTCTGGACGCTTTTCTGTAATGCCACGTGACTGGGCGTGTTGTACCTTATTGGAAAATTTTCCTTCAAAGTGAATATTTGCTTATTTGTTTTGCGTACTTCCCCACGTCATATTTAACACGTGCATTTTAGCATAAATGAACGAAGGAAGGGTGTCATCAATCTCTTGAATGCGATCTGTCTCATTTTGAGGTAGATCGCAATAAAAGAGGACTGGGTGTGTTGGGTGGATGGAGTTGCTATAGGGGAGGAACGTTGTTGGCCATGGCTGAACCAATGTGTAAACCAAGTCCCACGGTATATTACACTGCAAGTGATGAGACATTGTAAAAAGGGATGAGGGATCGTTGGAGATATTGGATTAGTTTAGAGAATTCGATTTAAAGTTCATTAATTTTCAATTAAGTTTGAAGAGTGAGTGAGAGAGGAAAAGAGAAAGAGAATTTAGAAAGAGTGAGATGGCAGGTTATTCGTTTTTCGTTCGAGAGATAGAACATTGTTTTCACGGGGTGAAAAGAAAAATTAAACTTCTACCTTATCTGTGTAATTAAAGTGTATGTTTTTAACCAGAAACGGATGAAAAGGAATCATAGTGTAAGATAGAACGGAAGTATGAAAGAAGTTGGCTTATAAAAGTATTGGAAAATAAACATGGTTCATCCGTTTTGTATTATAACTTTTCGTCTTTAACTCCCTTGGCGAAATGAAACTTTTTGCGGCATCCATCCAGAACTCAATACCGTTCAGGTTTTGTGTATTATAATTCAGAACTTGTTATTGCAGCTTCGAAAAACAATTTTTATTAAAACACTTTTTTATCTCTATTTGGTTCAAATTGTGTACCAACTTTATTTAGTCGAGGAAAGAAACTCGACTGTATCTCGAAACACGTCATATGGTGGGCATTTTCAGCAAGCCATCTTTACGATGTTCCAAAGGTAACCGACGTCTGGTTTATTTTCTTTGGGCCATCAGTTAATTGAATGATATATTATTCCAACATGTGCAAAAAAATACTACTTCACCTTATTCCGTTCAGTGATTTCCAAGTGAATATTATACTAATATATTTCAATGAGTGTATATTAACAAAATTACTCAACTTAGGCATTGTTGACAAACGATCTCGAAAATGATTATGAAATATTCACATCAATGCCTAATTTCAACAAATCGACTCAAACCGTTCACACAATTTGCTCTTCATCGTCATAAACTTCACAGAAATGAACTAAAACTCAACCGTAATAAACCGTCGCCATACATTGTACACGTCTGTTTCCTTAATCACCATAAAATAAATTTAATAGTGCATGGCAATAACATTTTCATCCAGGATTCTAGATGCAGCTCTACACTATGAGTATAATACACTTAACGTCAATGATTGTGTATTCTTGACTCTCTCCTGGCTTTTGAAGAACATTCAACGACGCATTAACGGCTGGACAAACACAGACATGATACAACAATACCATGCCAGATTTGAGAACGGTACTGCAAGTATATATGCAAGTAAATGTGAGATTATGAATGCATACGTAGGGTCCAAGCCAATGTGCTGCAGAAATGTGTTTCACAAAATGTTTGTGTTTCACAAGCCAATGTGCTGCAGAAATGTGTCTCACAAAATGTTTGTGTTTCACAAAATGTGTAACTTTTTGTGGGAAACTTCATTCGATTATGTTACTTGACATCGCCTACCTGTTCATTATGCATTCATTCAGTATTCTCCCATTTGATCCATTCTCATCCCGTCCCATTATCGGTAATTTGAAATAGTAATAACGTGTTGATGTTTAGGTAACTTCATAGCTTTATACAACATCAGTGATATTCAAATCAAATTCATTTTTCTGAAGTGTTATTCCAGCTTCAATCTGCAAAGAGTTGTGTTTGGGAGGGGAGGGGGATTGACTGATCATGGGCAACGTACACTCGAAACTGCGTTCACTTTTAATAGTTACTTTGTTTTTGTATGCGGAGAGAAACAAATCGTCCATCACCAGTTTTACGGACGTTCTGTATAGGCCAGTCAAATTCTCAATAATTATGCATATAGGTGATTTATAAGTTCCAGAATTATAGGCTGGTTGAGTGCTGAGCCATATAATTATCGTCTAATATATCAACTCTTCTGTTTTTAGTAAGTGTATTATATCTTTATATTTTCACCAGTAAATGGTTTAATCAAGGATTATATTGTAAAGTACGCTACTGAAGTCTTATGTTATTGAAAGGTATTCTAATCATATCAGATACATGTTCAGATACATGTTTGAAATACGTTAAAAGTAATTGCTGAGCATTTGAAATTGGTTGCGCTCATCGTCAGTGACCGGTTGCAGTACTACTTGCGGATATAGGCGAGAGGACAGGAAGTAGGCAGGGATAATTCATTGTCGTCCTCCTTTCAGGATAAACAGGATTCATCGGCTGTGATGGCACACAGTCACCTCCATCTCACCAACTTAGTTGCAATATATAACATTTGGAATGACCATGAGATGATCCTATTAACTGAGTTTCCTTGAAAGTTCATGGACATTTAATGGTCACAGTGATTGAATGAGTTTGTTTTTTATTCATACTGATTATAAGTGTGCGTTTTTTTAATGACCGTTTAACAATTCTACTTGACATTTCAATCTTCAATCAAAGAGCTGATAATCCGGGCTGGATTTTTTACCTAGATTTTCCGCTTCATCACCCAAGTATTCGAACGAATATTTCTCACAGCTATGATTATTTCGTTGTAACAATAGAATTTGTAAACAATTCATTCAAAATCTTGATCTTGACAACGATTGAGCTTACGAGAGACACGATGTTTTTTAATCAAGTGTGAATATTTTATTGATATGGCAAGATGGTAGTTGAGATCGATAGTTTGTAATTCAGAATTTTCCTAGAGTTGAAAATATCTACGTACTATATCAATGTCATCAGTGATTTATGAATAGGAGTTGATCATCGTGCCACAGAGATATTTTCTCGATATGAGAAAGTGTTTTGTAAATTATCATTGTTCTTAATTGAGTAGCGTGCGTCACACTAATGTGGGATCTCTTATGGAGCTGGCGGGCGTTATGAACAAAATTATTCGTGAACAAAATGAAATCAAAATAAAATAATTCCTGTTGAAACTACGGACGTGAGAGTTCACTGCGTGACAGCTGCGGTCTGTTGAGGTCCACCCGTGTATAATACAGCGAACCAAACCTGGCACCTCTAAATAAAACACATTCTTATGCTTATGCTTACAGCCGAGAGAATAACACAGTATATGATGTCATTTCAATTATGGACGTGTATTTTATAGACAATACAATTTTTAAAATGAGTATATTTTGTAAGGACATCGAAACTTGCAAAAAAATCATTGTTCCCCAAATGAAAGGAGTATCGTTTGGACAAGACATCTTGAGGGCGATATTACCACCCCAAGATGATAATCAACCGTAATATAACTCACTGTAATTTCATTGAAGTTGAAGTTTCATTCACGAAGAAATTATAATTCCTGTGTCAATACGTCAGATGATAATGAACAGTTAGACGGAAGTCATGCGCTAGAAGGAATCGTTGGTCTACCTATAATTATCTGCATCTTCCATTATTCATATTTTTTTCGTTTTTCTAGATCTTGTTTTTCCCCTCCACATATAGTGATTGACTCAATTCTTGTTTCGAAAATTATTCCATTGTTTTAAAATAATGTAAACATTAATTATTCGTAACTCACTTCTCCTGAACTTTCCAAGTATTGCATTTAGCATGAATGTACAAGTCATTCATCATGTTGGGTTCCGAGAGGCGATACTGCTCTGTCACGGAAGGGCGTTAGTGACATAAATTGGAGCGGAATAAAACCAACCCCTTGTATCATCAGTGCAACATAATGCACTCAACGCGATAGGTGAACTGGGCAATGAGGTCAACTCATCCTTGCACAAGGCTTATAACTCTTCCAGTAAATAATCGATACAATCTTATGAAACCAATGGAATCTTGCCTGAAGATGAGCTCAGTTATTGGAAAAACAACTGAGATCATATGACTGGTGAAATCAATTCGGGGTTTGACTATGATCTGAGACATAATATGAATTGAATCCAATTCTTCATTACTTTGTTTAGAATAAACAAGAATATCATGTTCCATCTTTCACGTTCATGGAATGTTGAACTCTTGCATGTAGAACACGAGTGTAGTGTGCATTCGGGAATCGTTCAAACTTTCGTTCAAACCTACAAGAAAACAATCTTCAAGTTATGGAATAAGAATAACATCATCCAACTGCTTCAAATTCAATAATATATAATTAGTCGTATTTGGAAAAACTGTTGTATGCTTGAAAAAAGCATGGTAATGATTAATTGAGGCGGTTTGTCACATCATCTTGATATGTTCCTAGACCCGCTGATTAGAATGATAATACAGTCTTACCACAAGCTCTTGTTCCGGTATTATTACATGACCCTTCGCGTCCCGTTCGACCAAACACCACCAAGGAACTAGCACCGTTATGTCGTTAGAGATTACAGATGGGGCGCTTGACCCTTTTGACCCCTGACGGTTACAATCAAAATATTGATATGTGATTTCGTTTGTCGGAAACACAGTATTTGTAATCGAGTTGGGTTAGAGTTGAATAAGGTTTGTTTTGCCGAAGCTCGGAAGGAAGGCAGGACTCAAGTCTGTGTGTAGCATGGGGAGGTAAGGGGGAGAGGGTGGTTTCGGATGGTGATAGTGCGAGGGCCAAGGGGCTGGGGGAATAGGGAGGAGGAGAAGGTTGGGGTGGGTGGTACGGTAGTATCAGCAAGGGAAGGTTGGGTCACAAAATTACATACTGTCTCTACGGTAAAGTCGTAGCAGTGCTTGCTCGCTCTCTTCCGAGTTCGCACTGACTGTCTCTTTTCGTATCCACCGTTCTTCTCAGTCCCTATGGCAACACACACGCACCGAGAACACACACGACCAATATCCGGAAGCGATCAACCAAACTTCATACGGTACTAAGCATTAGAAATATATCAGAAGAGATTGTTTTGGTGGTGAAATATTTGACTTTGATTTTCTAAATCGAACTTCTAGACACCCACAATCCAGAAGATTTCTCACTGATATCGAAGATTTTCACAAGTCTTCTGACACCGTCTTTGAGGTTGCTTGAATTAGAAATGAGAACTATTTCTGATATATTAGACTGAATTTCTCTCTTCATTATTAATATTATTATTAATATTATTATTATTATTATTATAAGGTCTTGTAGCGAAATTCGGCAGAGCCGTTCTTACATTTAACCAGTTTGAAACACAATTTACATAGATTTCTGAAACAGAATAAAATACACTAAAAATACAACAAAATACAGAGAGATACAAAAATGCATACATGTGTCGTAAGTACACACAGAGATATTATCGAATGCTATTCAATAGAAGCACACAACAAAAACGCACAACACATTCATTATATGTCAACATACAACAAATTCACTGTAATAATATACTTATAAGTATAACAAAATATTTCCAGTGAATTTACTGAAGGAAAAAAATATTTGTACACGTAACATTCATGAAGAAGCAAAAAATAAAAATGGGAACTAAAGTTTAAATTTAATGGTTAATGAAGAAATTGATTTTATTCTAGTCCGGTGTTATGAAAAATGTGTATTATCGCTTTGAATTTGTAGAAGACATTTTATTCCTTTTTTTTCTATTTTCACTATGCATTTATATTTTATCAGATAACGCATTCCATGCTCGAGGTGCCAAAATTTTTGCGTGCAGTGGGATAGTAAGATTATTGTAACGTGTGCTTTAATTATGGCAAGACCTAGAAGTTTGAAATCTTGAATATAGAAAGGTAGGCTGACTGCTTGTTAGAATATTTTTCACGAAACTAAGGAAAGGTGAATACCTTCGGTTTTCCATGATGAGAATATTATTTTGTTTGAAAATACCATAAATATGGTAATATTTTCTAATATTAAAAGCGAAACGGATACATGAATTTTGTACCTGTTGAGTTTTAGTTCTTAGATTTGGATTGATTTCAATAAATAGTACGTCACAATAGTCAAATAATGGAAGAATTAAAGAATCAATTGATTTCATTGCCAAATCCTCACTCAAGACGTGTTTGAATGAGTGAAGTTGTCTCGATGCACAAAATGAATTTACCTGTAGTTCCCAGGTCATAACTAGATCTATAATTGAACCTAGATTTTTCACTTTGTCTACAAAACTTGAAACAGTTTCCCCTAAGACAACATTCGGCATTATATTATTGCTATCTCTAAAATCATTTAAGTAAGCTCTGGAACCGAGCATCGTGGAGACGGACTTTGACGGATTCAATCGGATCGAATTTTATTTGACCGACACATAATTGAGAAAAGATTATTGGATGAGCGAAGCGAAGACTCAATTTCACCTGACCCGAAAAAAAATTTACGTTTTTTTTTTTTTTTTTTTTTTCGCGCTCTACAGGTCAGACGAAAATTCAAATTCGATTGAAACTTGGCATTCCCATCTGTCATCATCTGGATTGAATCTCATCAGTTTTTATACGCAACCGGTTGCACCACTTCTGAGAAAACTAATTTTCTATTTTCCAAATTACCCATAAGAATAAGTCAGAGAAGAATTTTCGTAAAATAAATGTCTTTCGAAAAGATTCAAATTTTCACAAAATTTCAATATAATAATGATACACATTATTCCGAACTTTCACTCAAATCCAATCAGTCGTTATGATATAAAAAATTATATAATGACAAAAAAATGCAAGAGAAGAATTTTAGTACAAAAAATGTCTTTCGAGAAAATTCGAATTTTCACCAAATCTCAATATAATAATGATACAGATTATTTCAAACTTTCACTGAAATCCAATCGGTCGTTCAGATATAAAAAATTATATAATGCCATTTTTACACATCGTTTTAAAGCTATTAAGAAAACCAATCAAATCCAAGCAACAAGTGTCACCAATTAATGGAGAACGATTAAAACAAGGCCTTCTTTATTATCGAAGAAATTATTGAGAATGAGTAATGAATATAGAAGGAGGGTCTCAAGGTGTATATTTGTATACAGCTGTCACCACGTTTCATATAGTAGTATAATATTACAATATATAATATTAAATTGCATCTAATATTTCCTTCATGAGAATAGTCTACGAAACAAACCAACCAAATGGAAAGATTGATTTTTAACTTGAATGCCGTCAAAACATCAACTTGATATAACTTTTTGAAAGAATTCAATGTCATTCTTATTAGCTCATCCATCAACGCGGAAACACATAACGCGTTCTCCGAGTTACATCAGGTTCATCTCCATCAGGTTTCGTGTTAGATTTGATTGTATCTTATTACAGTAGGGTCTACTGTATGCAAAGGTGCTATGACACGTAACAGAAAAACGTGCATCGATCCTCGAACTGATTGTACAATTGGCTGTGATTCGGGGTGGGGGTTCTATAGTTCGGGTTTGGGGAACCATATATAGGCCCAGTATCGATGTCGATAGGCATATTTAATCTATATTATTACGTGATGAGTCAATACCATGGGGGATGGAATTCATTGTAAGGGGTGAAACTAAGCTGAAAGAGTAATCCAGTTTTGATATGATACTGATCTGAAATTGGTTTTGAGATTTTCTTGCCTAAATGCTCAGAAAGGTTCATTCGATTTTGAGAGGTATAATTTATGGTCTGTAGTAGGCCTATATACGTGAATTTCACACAACTTTACTCCTAATCGGATTTAGCACGATAGAGTTCGCTACTTGAACAGTTTCAAGTGATCTGGAACAGTTGGTTATTGCAGGCAGACGGGTAAATAACAAAGGACAACGTCATTAGTTCAATATTTGAGCATCGTTTCAAATGTGATATTTGCAAAATGTATGTTACAACTATGTGTCTTGAATGGGTTGGCTGTGACTGTGTTTCATCATCGTGACGGCATGATGTTTGAACATCGTACTGTACATGATGTGGCACAACAGACAAGATTGGGCAATGAACGTACTCATAGAACACACGTCATAATTATATATGTACATATATATTAAATCAATTTTATATTTGGATTTGTCATTGTTTCTTATTATACGCCTCATAACCCCAAAGCAGTGCGTAATTATATATATATATATATATATATATATATATATATATATATATATATATATATATATATATATATATATATATATATATATATATATATATATCAGAGTTTCTTTAATGTAATACATCTGTGTATATGCTTCTTCTCTTTGATATCAGAATAGCAATAATAATCTGATAACGTTGTTTTTTGCAGAATATCTGATGTCGGGTAGTCCTCGCACATACCCGACCAAGCTACCGAAGTCGCGCGCTGGTGCGTCTGGTGCAACAAAAGATTTCCTTCAACCAGAACTGATTGGCAACTCTAAGACTAATACCATCTCCAGTCAGCATCGGTGAGTAAAAACAAATCTTTTCCACAAGAACTTTGACTGACCGATCTTATTTTGGCTCATCGTTTATAATGGTTTGGGTATGCAATAAATTATTAAATTGACCTGATTTGTTGAATGAAAATAACTGAAAGATTCTGGGAACTTTGAAGCATTCACAAATGAATCATTTATATCCGTTTTGATTTGAGTTTGATTCCAATTTCGACTCTCTCGATTTCGATTCGAACATGATCCATGTAGTTTTCAATTCTGTGGATATCTGAGTAGGTGAGAGAGTGATAATTTTGGAGATGTTTTTTCATTCCATAGAACGATTATTACCACAAAAAAAACACCAACCAACAATTACCTCAAATAATCAAGGTTCCTCTCACTGAGTGTGTTGAAGCTCAATTATGCAATTATGTTCAAAAACTTATGCAAATCTGGAAAAAATATCTGATGGAGAGTGTCTATAGGTCTATAAATCACTATTCCGTGAATGTATCAAAGTTTCCCAGAACGACAGAATGATACGAAAAGAAAGACGAGAACATTTCATTTGGCGCCTCGAAGTCAAGGTGATGTTTCATCGTGTAAGCGTCTATATTTATTACAAAATCGTATATTAAACTGATTCGTTCCATTCTTTATTGCATGTTCTTTCACGAATTTCATCTCGAAGTGGAATCAGAATCGAAAAGAACTTTCATTTTGGTGTCACTGCGAATCGTATTTGTACTGTTATAGGAAATATTCCGTCAGTTTTATGTCATTGGAGTCGGAATTGGATTTCAAATTCCATGATGAATTCATTTTTAGAAACAGAAACTCTGATCAGAATCGATAGAGGCTAAGATTTTCCGTTTTTGATTCCTAGTGTTGATCCTTACAGCCGTTCCAGGCGTCGCCTGATATAATATATTAATATTGCTGTACATCATAGAATGTCACATGATGGCAATAACAGATTCCATTGAATTGTCAAGTTAGATGTTATGGATATCAAGCATCAACTCATAACAATAGAGAAATATTAATATATTAAAATATCGATAAAAGGGTGAAGCGTGAAATTAAGACGGCAATATCGAGGAAATTGTTGGAGAGGGGTGAAGGGTACATTTGTCACTTCACGATGGCAGAAGGGAAGCACACAATAATTTACTACGGGGGCATAATAACAGCCATCTTCTTGATGTGCAATATCATCTTCAAATTCAAATGAAGTTTTCAGAATATATTTCTTGGATACGTACTCCCTTCACTGCGTTATGGGAGATATATATTTATAGTCTACCAATATCTACTAGGAAATTATGTGATGGTTCCATAGAATATCAGTGAATAATTACTTCCTCCTGCATCATGTCAAACGTGGTAACTTTTATACTTGACAGAGGTAGAAAATTTCATGATGGAAACAATCATTGCTAAACGTTGGTGGAGGTGCCGGTTCATCAGACCTTAATTCTTCACACGCGTAATTTCATAACTTGGCACTATAATTTACATCATGAAGACAATCAAAACTATGATTGCTCTTTGATGTCGTGCAACTTTTGTCGTCGATGCCATGAAAATAAGGTATGCATTCAAACTCATGTTATATTGACACATTAACACTTGTTCAACACGTATTATTTCCATGAGACACATAGGGCCTACTATGGGAAGTACACCGTGAGATTGGAAATCTATGTTAAGATCACCAAAATTATGTTTGATGATTGATATAACTTCAAGAAATTGAAACGTGAGCTATATGCAAACAACATCGCATACATATCTGTTATTGAAAATAATATCTGTATATTAGTAATTTCACTAAACGCTTGATAGATCAATATCCATTATAATTGGTGAATTGTCTTTTCTCCAGTGCAAATCCTTAATTTACGTATTCAGAAGTATCCGAATCAACAGCTCAATGCATAATTTTTGTGATTTACACCACTGGAAAAACACAGATAGCATATTCTAGTGATTAAAACGTGCAGGCTTAAGCCGAGGTACGGTATCTATGTATATACTATATAGCGTGTCAATAGCCGTGGTGTTCTATATAATAATCCGTTTCCCAACTGTCCTCAATATAATCAAGACACGGCGGTCGTAATATTAAAACAAAAGTGCACAATATTACTTGCTTAGCATAACGATTCCAGCTTTCCCAGAATAGGTATCCTACACACACACACACACACACACATATATATATATATATATATATATATATATATATATATATATATATATATATATATATATATATATATATATATATATATATATATATATATATATATATGAGTTGACATCTGAGTTTTATGGATAATTCGAGTCATTTTATGAAGAAACTTTCGATAAATTATATGCTTATATAGTACGTAGGCCTATATGTTTCAATAACATATTGAATTGCTCAAAATTCATCGAAATTGCTAGTATCTTGAATTGTATGATCATATGTTTATATGTGATAGGATATCTTGAATTGATAGTCAGAGCCACCTTCATATTTGTACTTTTATTATTTCTGTCGAGCTTTGTAGATGTAATAAGTTTTTGTCATGTTTGTACTCCTCACTTCAGAATGTTTCATTATTATTGCTCTAAAAAAGTAAAATTTATAGTCCGGCTGGAACGTCAGCAATTCAATTCATAGTAAAAATATACATAGGTCCTTTATAAAATGACTTGAATTATCCATGAAACTCAAATATTAAGTCACAAATTGAGTCATTTAAGTGTGAGAGAACACACACACACACACATGTATATATATATATATATATATATATATATATATATATATATATATATATATATATATTTATATATATATATGATAATAAATCACTTTTCGGTGATTTGCCCTTCCTTGAAACAACTGGTGGCTCTAAAAAGAGCCTTGGGTTTCGACGTTTCGGCTGAAAACGTTCAGCCATCTTCAGGAGTCGTTGTGGTGTGGTGGCTGACACTCGATTGCCGGCCACCACACCTCAATGACTCCTGAAGATGGCTGAACGTTTTCAGCCGAAACGTCGAAACCCAAGGCTCTTTTTAGAGCCACCAGTTTCAAGGAAGGGCAAATCACCGAAAAGTGACTTATTATCATCTTCCTTCGGCCCTCAAAGTCAACGCTATAACACATATATATATATATATATATATATATATATATATATATATATATATATATATATATATATATATATATACGCATGGTAGATATAATGTGTTCGTCATTTTCCCAATCAACCAAAATGGCATATGAGTAAGGGAAAGCTTCGATTTAGATATCCAAGCGCTCGACAGCATTATGAAGGATAGTAAGTTTACAACGTGTTCGGCAATCGTGCCGGAAGATTGACATCATTCGATGATGCATAGTCGTGTTCGTATATGTTTCATTTGCATTCATTAATCTGTACTTCCTTCGATAAATAATTTCTCCCAAACGAAGATATAATCTCGTAGCAATCAGTCAGTTTTTTTATCATGATGAATCAGTAAGATTTGGCATCTCCATCACCACATTCCATTCTGTACCGATTGGTTCGAAAATAATATATGCAAATAAAGCTTTGCTTATCATTTCGGCTGTGTAGGTCTTTTCTCTCCAACTTACTACGTAGGTGACAGTTGCATGTAGGAAGTGGTCATGCACGCGTGCAAGAGTGGGTGGGAAGTGGCAGGAGAAGGGGGTAGGAGGGCTTGTGTTTCTAGGTGTGAAATTACACATGGGGTTGGGTGGTGGTGGTAGTTATGTGTCCCAACCGAGGGTGGGGGGTTATTGTAATGTCCTCCAGAGTATTGTGAGTCTAGCGAGGGGGAGGGGGTGCTCACACAGGGGGAGTTAATTAATGTTGCCCAGTCGATCTCGGAATAAAGGGGAATGAAATACGTGACTGGATGGGCGATATACAATTATTACATTACATTTGATACAATATATTGAGTCAATCGATCAATATGAATACAATTCGTTTTTAGAGCTAAATGGTATCGTTGGGCAGTGTTTGGCATTTCGTCGAGATATTGGAATGGGCACATACATGTCCGTGTTGCCAGTTTCGGAAGTGAAAATATTAACATCATTTGGTAGTTATCGATGGTTCTACAGTGTATAAAGTATTGAGAAATTTGATTGAAACAGTGAGTACAAAAACATCGATAAAACGGAGATGGAGGTGATAGGTCTAGGTCAAGTTAATAGATTACAATGGTGGAGGAGAAGAAGTGATACACGTTTTATTTTCAAGATAAGAGCATCACCCATAACATTACTAACAAATGCGAATATCGAACAGCGAAGAGACATAGTATGATACTTGTAACAATAATATTTCATTTCATGTTGCTAACAAATTATATGAATGGTAAAAAAAAAAAACATAAGTGACTGAAAATCCAATAAAAACTATTGAATTGATTCCACCTTCCAGGATTCCAATTTGTGGAATTCATCTTGATTGTTTTCATTGTTTTTAATAATCATCAGACCAAGAACAGTTTTTGTCTGCCATGATAATGACTGAACATCTAGTACAACAATATCGCAATATAAACAACATAATTCTATCAAATACGTTCTTCAGATCTTATTCGTGTTTGATGTTTGAGCTCGCAGCATCTCTGTCTCACATTGTCATATACCACTGCACAATTGCAGGGTCTAGACCACTTGTATAAAGAACATATTATCAAGTTTTATCGTTTGATCGGGGTCATCTGTACACTGTTCCCGCCTCCCAGCCATTTATTTCTCTCCATATGCTTTACGTGTATCTAATATGAAAGTCGAGATGTTCTGTTCTGTCAAGAGCGTTATAACAGGTATCTTGTTATATTTTAGCAATCTTTTGATGGGTAAAATACGAATAACGTGATGGGAGATAATATATTATTCTAGCTCGCCACACAAAAACTCATCAAAATTTCACTGATATCAAACTTGGCGCGGTAGAAATGATTGCCCCATAAAAGTTATCATCCACAAAAACCATCCATCTCCGAATCTAGGATGCTTAGGCCTATGGTTTAGTTATAGAGTCGCCGCAAGAATTGATTTTTCTCTCATAAAAACGGTAATTCGTGAAAGTTTATCACTTGAGACCAGAATGGAGGATTCATTGTTGAAAAGCGCTCCATTATCATTAACTTCACAGCCCAGAGTATATTTATTGAAATATCACTTGAAAACATTTAATTTTATGAAATTCGAAGCATTTTCTATTTGCGAAACGCAAAGAACATTCATCATGATTTTAAAGTGAATTATAAATGTACGAGGTAAAGCCAGCTCTTGGCAATTTTTGAAAAATACATTGAATGTAGGCTCACTTCATAATATTGGAACGAATAAGTTACTAATTGTTAAGACTATATTAAAAAGTATTGTTTAACAAAGATTAATTCTGATGATGATAATGGTTTAAATCCTCTTGACATAATTTCACTGTTCAAAAGAACAAATGATATAATGTCATAATCTCTCATTAGCTGAGAACTTCGTTCTAGGTATGGCACATAGGACCTACACACATTGTAACAGTTCAACTATTTTACAATTATAAAATGTAAATTTTGTTCAAATTCTTTCTCATGTTCTATTGTCAAGTATTTTTTACCCAAAAGGGAACCCCATATCATGTAATTTATTGACATTGCACTGGCTGATGAAATGCCAGATCAGCAAAGAAAAGTCACGTAGCACAAATGTACAGTCAATTGGAACGTACAAAAACACCAGAGTAGAGTATGCAGAAGACTGGTTAATCACTGCGTGGGTGTGCAATGCTCGGGTGAATCGACTAAACCCCTTGACAGTTAGTCAGCATATAGGACGATTGCACCACGATCTACGCAGTAAAACATTCAGGAACAAGGAAGAGGACATCGTGTGAAGCAGATCTCTTTTGGCTTCGGTCGCAGACGGATGTCCATTTGTATGTGGGCCTAAATATTATATATTAGGCTTACCGCAAACAAATCTCGACCGGAACAACAAGTTTCGGCAAGAAATGTAATAAGTTTGAAAATCAAGTCTCGACGAGAAGGCAGCCCACGTAGAAGCGACGTCGTCGGCGTCAACGACGGGTTATCGGCAAAGCCAGCGAAGATCTCGCCATCGACATCACCAGCAACATTATCATCATCATCATCGCAACTATCAATATCCCAAGTAACACGGTACCGCTACTACACCATTACATATATATTTTCAAATGCCTATTTTCTTGTAATTGTTAATTGTTCACAAACAAAAATAACAGGGGTTTCAAGTTTGAATTCATTATACATTTTTACATAAATTATCATTTTTCATAATTTGTTTCTCTAATCGACGGGTTGGAGCTACAGACATTATTGTTCCCAACTATTATTGCCTCATGTTATCAATTTGAACTTTGATTCTGTTAGTTTTTTTTTTGGGGGGGGGGGAATTAATTAAATTGTAATTTTCATTCGATATCGAGTTAAACACAAGTGTTTTCACCTTTTAAACATCCCAAAAACCTAATTGCTAGTTCTACCGACCTTCCTAAATCCGAATTTGTTTCCGCTGGGAAGTCGTTTTTCTCTTCTACACATTTCCCAAATTTAATTTAATTTTCTCATTTTTGTAAATTCACAAAATTTTGAGTCTCATCTTCCACTGGAGCAAGCGGCAAGGGCAAACACCACGTCACCAAAAGGTAAAGTCGGCGAGGGTGGTTATAACATCATATGCTTATTACATTATTACTGTAAAACAAGCTTTCTATCAAGTCGCCAATAGGGTTTATCACAATTTCCCACATTATGCATGATATTCATGATTCTCTTTCATATCTCATATGTTACCGCGATTCAAAGATAGTACTACTTTTTTTTTACCCTTTTTCATATATTTTACATTCATTTCAATCA
Organism: Brachyptera putata; assembly: GCA_907164805.1. Lineage (NCBI taxonomy): Eukaryota > Metazoa > Arthropoda > Insecta > Plecoptera > Taeniopterygidae > Brachyptera > Brachyptera putata. The sequence continues at coordinate 39,155,328 of OU015463.1, forward strand.
GCTCATATTCGCTTAATTATATGTTCCATCAAATACGCACATCACCTGGGGGACTTGACGTTGTCAAGTCACCCAGTTCCAGTACCCGCATTGGAATAGATTTATGAATCATTCCACTTGTATGTTTCACATTGCAATACTTTCCAAGCAAAACTAGTAACAGATTATCAAATATCAGTTCTAGAAATGAGGACACCTTGATAAATCCATGATGTCAATTGCTGTTATACATTGTTCCTTGACAGCTGACATCAGAAATATTTCATTTCAAATCACCTGGATGTTATTATAACCGTTATTATCAGTTTCTACTCTCTTGATTAAATAAACACATGATGTTACTATGAACTGAGTTCCTTAAAATAACTTCAAATTGCCCCCTACTTGAAGCGAGTAGCGACAAATTGGCGAACTTCAAGTTTCTAGCGACATGCTTTGTCCACGCCCAACACACATTGTAGAGTTGTAGAATCGTAGAATCTTATCTCGCCTCTTTCTAAGCTCTACTCTTTTGCTGCTCTAACCGCTTCTCAGTGAATGAGACGAGCTTAGAATCAGTCGAGTTTAGACACAATCCCATACATGGTATCGCCTACCGCTGTCAGTAACACCTCGGCAACTTGTTCAACAGTAGAACAAGTAATGTTGAATGTGATGTCAACAAACGATATATAAAATGAACGGTAATATACACGGAATTATGAAACATACTGTTACGATCTATGATTATCATCAAATAATCGTCATATATGCAGAGTGAATCCTACCGATACTGTTTATGGAATGACATTATAAACAGTGGGCCTATAACTTTTAATGATCCTTCCTCAACCTCAATCATTTCCGTGTATGTATAGTTAAAGCTGTTAGAATGTTCGTTAAAACTTTAAAGTACGGCCGCTTAAGATCTGCTTAACAATCACTTTAACCTTGTACCTTTCAAGTTGACACTCGAAAAGCTCTATGTGTCTCCGTAAGTGTTATAGTTAGAGGTTGCTGTTCTAACAGTATAACAAAGGGAGCGTATACCATCCAACGCAACCGTTCACGGTAACGATCAACTAGCAAGTACTGCTTGAAGCTTTTCAATGTGGTAATGAAGTACGGTTAAAAATGATGTGAACTTTGTTAATGGGATGCTTTATTTTGTTTTATATAAATGATTGATATAAAACCAATCATTTAAAGGGTCCCTCTTCCAAAACTGCTAACAAAAATACTAGCTTCTCGTCGCACATGCTCATTGAGTCAAAACAAATTCGGGTAGTAAACGAAGGGATACAATAAACATCTTCAAAATGCAGTGGGTTTCCGTTTCGAATATTGTCCTTTACACACATATGTCATTCAATTCTACGTTGAAATTTCCTTGAATACGAATAACGATATACAGTGACAACGTTATAGCGTGGGGTCATTTTATGTTATGGAAATTGGAAAACATACTTCCACGATCCATTTTATTTGTATCTTTCTCTAAAAACTCTTCAATCGCACGTGTAATGAATGGATCCCCACATTCCAGTATAGCAGTCTTTATACAAATTTATGACGATCCACGAGATACTTGTACCGTGATGTGCAGTAGCGATGCGTGGTCGAGTAGAGTAGAGATGCGGTGATAAGAATCCAAAAAAGTACCATGTTGATCAGGCAAATCGTGTGACCTGTGCCGTGCGCACAAAAAAATACACGCAGACAAAGCTCCATAAGAATGGCATGGAGATCTTCGCATTCGCTCATCTAATTATTAAATTTCAACTCAATACTTTCGGTATTTGCTAGTGTTTAAACGATTTAAACACAAATGATACAGACAGCGGAACTTCAAGCGCATTGTTCGCTTCACTTTGATTCAATTCCCAAAAAGTTAGAGAATTTCATTCAATTCCAAAAAAGTTTGGGAATTGAATAAAATGAAATATGAAATATGAACAACAATTATTCCACCCTCCACTCGCATTTGGAAGTCAAGTCCCGTATAACCATATATTAAAACCATTTGTTAGAAATGAACGTGAATATGTTCGAATGAATTTAAATGAATATGGGTGTTCCACATTCTATCTCATTCGAGCTCTGTACAATATGAACAATAATGAAATAAAATATTTCATTGAATGAATTGAATCATAATTCAACCGTTGGTATAGCCTCCTTCATTTTATCAATAGAATATGCTGATAACCTGAGACTGAATCAATCGTATTCCCATCCCGACACTCTTCCCAACTTGACTGCATATTGTTGACCGACCATGACTATACCTGCCTATCGCCTATCGGACATTCCCAATGTGGTTAACATTCTTATCAATATTGGGACAAAAGCATTTGGCAATGCGGTGTCGACTATCAACGTGTTATCGGCGATGGAGCAGGAGGGCCGCTTCGTACGGTCTAATAAACAGAATACTCGTTGCTAGCGCACCCCTCATCCCCTCGTCTTGTTGGAGGCTGGCGAATACCGTCATTCTCGAATAGCCCTGGCCAGTCCAGCGCTGCTGTTGCACATAGGCTTACTCATCTGTCGGTAGGGCGGCGACTATTGTTCAAGCAGTCACCTAAAGCACTATTATGAAAATAACAATATAAATGAAATATAAATGAATTACGTCTTCGGCATTGGTAGATGGAAAACATGATTTTTCATTGTTAGATTACAGAAACCAAAGGATCCGTAGAAATTACACGGTATTTGGAGGGTGAGTTCATAAACGGAGGAGAGGAGGATAGGAGGATGCGTTTTCAATATTTCGATAATAAAACATGAAAAGTTCCAATAGATATCATTCATATTGTTTGGTTTCTGCGGGAAAGCTAAGAAATCAACCTTTCCGTAAACCTAGGCTGGGGACACAATTTGTATCTATAATTAAATTGATATTTTCATTTTCAATACAATGCTTCAGCTGCTGTCTGAAAAAATACTCGCGCCTTTACCATACTGTTCACATCGCTTTTCATACTGCAAACAACTGGACATTTTACTCCCCCATGTACACGGTCCAAGCTGTCATCCAACTTCTGTGATTCAAGGTTGGTTACAATTTCTATTTTCTTGGACCGTCTAAATGGAAAACTTGGAGCAAAAAGCTCTCATCCAACCCTTGGACACATCCTTTCATCCAAGTAATTTCGTTTAGGAAATTCCTATTTTTCGTCCAACCTTTGATGACACCAACCAATCAGAGGATTTGACGTCACACAAGTCTAGCGCGCATGTGCACATAACGGCGACCGCTTGGTCTCCCGCCATATCTGATTGTCAGTCAGCTGTTATCTAGATACTCGGTCAGCATGTTCAACTATTGGGATTAATGTGCCGTGTATGGCCTTCAATATATTGGACCGTGTAGACAGGCATTCAATGTTCCATCCTAGTTGCTGTCAAAGTACTTGGACAAACCCTTGAATCCATGGACTTGGATGAAAACTTGGCCGTGTAAATATGGCTTTAGCTTACTCACACGCAAAATGATGAAGATTCAGTCACTTTCATAACCAAAACTAGATCTCACAATGATTTATGTTTCGAAATTCAATGAAAATAAAAAAAATGTTTTAAGCTGCATACTTGTATTCTGTGACATTCATGACTAGACATTTCTCCGATATTCATTTTCTTCCATCCTTAGTTATTCAAATGAATTACTGGAGTAACTAATCAAAATGTCCCTTCATATCGCAAATAGGAAAAAATATCAAAATTGAAAAAGTATATTGAGCAAATATGAACACTATTGAAAACTCACTCAACTGTTTCATAAAATGAAATGTTGAATATCTAATTACACTTTCATAAGGTATAAATAATAACAATCATCACTGGATGTAAATCACTGAATTTATTTACCTTCATAAAGATCAAGTTTGATTCCCGTAAGTGAAAATGTTGTTTATCTCTCGTGAACCTAATACCTCTACAACCTTTTGTCTACCACAAGAACTAGCATGAATAATGTAGTTGTTTTTGCAGTTTATTAATCCTACTCTCATATTACTGAAACTCATAAAAATACCTTCATTATATACAAGGTTTATTCGTGCTCTTCTATTTACAGTTGCAGTCTGTTCCAAACATTAATACATGGTTTATAAAGATGACAAGAAATATCGGAATAAACTCAAGTTTGGTCATACATTTTGACACATGCATGGTTTGTTGTGCTTAAAATGGGTCAAAGCTAGATACTGAAAGATACGTCCCCGTAACCACACGACTCTTGCTCGCTTCTCTGTGTATATTCGCTCCAAACCAAAAACCTTTCAACATTTCTATCAACATAGTCTATGTAGCTTTCTATAATACCCTCTACATAGCTACAAGACCGCTACAGTGTGGCCTGTCTCACCAAACTTACTATGACAGGTAAATGGAGGGAAATAGGCTTAAAGATTAAAGAAAAGTTGACGACGATGTTTTTTGAAATTCTAGTTCCTGGAGTAAGGGGATTAAAACTGTCCTTCGACCTGATAAAGCTTACCGAACGAACGTAGCCGGGTGGATGGGGTTGCTATGGCTACAATATAGCTACTGTATATTCGACAGCCCTAGTGTCTATACTCGCTTGCCAAGAAGACTGTAAACGAAGGATGTAGGTCGATTCTGGTTACCGGTTGATCGACGAACGATATTAACCAAGCGTTATCACATTTTCATTAAGAAATATGTGATGTTTCATGTTTATAGTTCTGACTATGTCATTTTGTCGAGAAATGTGGTAACTTGACAGGTTTTAAGTAAATCTCGTCTATAAAAAGTAGGTCTACTACACATTCTCTTGCAATTTTTAAACCACCGGTGTGCGTGCATAGAGCAATATCTCGTTACGTGCATATGAATAGTAGGCTACGTCCACTTTCGTTCGATTCCGCAACGATCTCATCCATCGAAAGCGGTTAAAAGATGAAAATGCGTTGCACGCGGAAAGAGATCGCTGCGGAATGGAACGAATCGAGAATCGTGTCGAACTGGACGAGCGTTTTGGCGCGTCGTTGTAAATGAGAGCTTGCCGGAAAGAGATCGCTGCGGAATGAAACGAAACAAGACGGGTCCGCGTACATCTCATCCATAGAAAGCGGTTAAAAGCTGAAAATGCGTTGGACGCGGGAAGAGGTCGCTGCGGAATGGAACGAATCAGGAATCGTGTCTACAAAGAATCGTATCAATCCGGACAAACGATAGTTCAACGGCCATTTTAAAAGAGATCTATGCGGAATCGTGTCAATCGAGAAAGAGAGCTGTGGAGACAGGACTCTTTTGGCTAAAATCATTTGTCCGACCAAAGCTGATTTGGCGTACACCTCATCTTTGTTACTCCCCATGGCCACACCTCTCAGCCAATGAAATCACTTGGAAGTGATTTACAGCTGTTTTCAGTTTTAGGTCAATACCGTAAATAGTGCTTCATAACTGTACACAGAGTTCGCTAGTGCAGTAGCCGACTGTGTTTGGTTGGGGCTAGTTAACAAAATGTTAGCCTCCCCGGTGGCTAAGTCAACTATCGCTAGCGGTAGTAACTGAAGTCACCGTTGGGCGTGGGTTCGAGTCCCGCATAAGGCATGGGTTTTTGTAAACGTCCTTTCATCTATCATCGTTTCATCGTTTCATTGTCATCCGCTCATTCGTACCCCCGTATAACCTAGCTGTTGGTGGGGTCGTTAAGCAACATTATTATCATTTTGAACTCAATGTTGCTCTGTATTGTTGCATATTAAGCCTGTCTTTCTATGTATCTGAATTTTTTCGGCCATTTTCAGTTTTTAAAGTTTGCGAGTTTCTGTCGTTATTTCTCACGCGTATTCAAGAGGGAGAGGAAAGAAAAAGTATATTTTGCCTAAAATGGATACAGGCATCTTCTGAATAACTATGGCAAACGCAGAATATGCCTTGTAAGATGAGCGAGATGTCTATATATAAAGTATACTCGAAAGCTCTACACACCTTGATCATATAGAATATATTTCATTTTCATTCGATTCCAACAAATCTATCACGCTATATATTTTCGAAAAAGTTGGCTTCAACAAATCTCCATGGTGACTTCAACGCAACGCGTTTACCATGGTGTTGAAGAATGAGAGATTGCCATGTTACCACTCTCGTATATGATCAAAATAGAACCATATACTATTTTTCTCTATCTATGTCAAGTTATTCTATACTGTGACTCTGGGTCTACAGTTGAATTTCAACTTGCATTATTGTGGCTCTGGGTCCACAAGTGAATTATAACGTATAGTATGTAATGATTGTGAATATATTTCCCCTCATATCAAACTGATCAACTCACTGCACTTAAAAAGTAACAACAATATTCATATACACCGGGATATCACTAGGCAAACGCGAAATGTGCGTTGTAAGATGAGCGAAACTCTATACACCGTGATCATATAGAATGAACTACTATTCCATCCGTTTGTTAAAACTTTCTAGTGCACAGTAAAAAACTAGTGTTTAGTAATCAGGAGTTAAAGTAAAGGAAGTTGTTTGTGCATTCTTACTTCATGAATGTACAGATTTCAATCGTGTTTTTAAGTGCGTAGTACGTGGACAAAATATTATATTATAAAATAACCAGAAGTAATAGCTTAATGCAACTGAAATATTATGAAAGAGGATAGAATAATTACTGATGCTACTTAATGATCTGAAAAATGGCATTTTTGCTAAAATTGACTTTTTCCAGTGGATAAAGGTACCTTAATGACCAGCAATTTTCACATGACAATCGACATCGAGCAATCGACATGATTATAAGTTTGAAAAACCTGTAAAATTCACTTAATAGGGCTGAATGGTACATTTTATCCCACAGTAATTTTCTGTGGAAACTCGGACTCATACAATTCGAACATGTATAGCTTTTGGTTCTATTTGGTTCCATCACTTTATAGAGAGAAAAAGAAAAATATTTCAAGAAAATTGAAAATGAGAACTTTTTGGAATGTTTTTAATTCATTCCAGATATTTACACAAAAGTGACAGATTACGAAAGATATCAATACGAAGTTTACCACAAACTAGACCAGGAGTCGAGAACAAATATGATGTTTGGAAAATGTACTAAATGAAGGCGTATCAAGGCACAGGCGCACGAGGTCCGGTGTAACAGGATAAGATTATGAAGGCATATCTTTACGTACATATACTGGTATAACTTGATGCAAGTAATAATATACTGGTAGAAGAATATTTGAGCCATGTGAATATACCAGGAGATCTTTATAAACCCGGTATATTTCAATGTACACTTGGCCGCACGAAAAATTGGATTGACTTTCTGAGTCATTCAGTCAACGTTTATTTCTTGTGTAGTAGAGGGTTATGGACCAGTTTCTGCTATCAGCTAATTGGTTGATTGTATTACTGTTGACATACTACATACTACCCCTACACGTGCTTTTTACATGTGCGATACTGGATTTTGCTTATAATATTTCCAAGTTGAAACCTGATTTCCCGTAGAACCAACTCGATATTTGCTGACTCACTCAATATTTCATCTGCAGGAACGAGAAGTATTATTCCATATAGATTTTGAACTATAGTTCTCCGTTAACAGTTACTCGACATCATACAAGAATCACCCTAATCAGTCGTTTCAGATGGTGCATATAGAACGTATATAAATTGTAAATAATTGTAAGGTTTTACATCTTCATGTGATACTTTGCCTGACTTTTCATATCACAACTGCCATACTGATAGTTTCTTTTTGGTCAGTCATTGACTTCTGCTGCTTTCAAGTTTTGTTTTTTAGGGATCTCAAGTATTCTGATAGAGAAAATCACCGAATGAGAAATAAATTGAACATTTGATTTAACCTTCTAACATTCAAATTCAAACACTCAAATTGTTTTCTTAAATAGATCATCTCACAATATTTCTCCACCATCAAAATGTGTTGGTAAAATTCTTTTAAAATTACAAATGATGATTTTCATCCTACTATTATCTTCATTTGCTCCTATTTTCATGACTCTGAATGATGTATAATGAGATGAAAATATAATAATGCATTCGGAATAATTCTTTGGTTTATCCATTTCGAATGTGGAGCAGCGCAACATTATGAGAAAGTCAAATAAAAACTTCGATTTCATTTATAGTGTGCGAATCGTTCATTCATTACGTTATATACCTATATACATGAACGAATAAACGTTAGATCTCGATTCAATGTTCACTATGAATTAAATTGCTTGAAAACCAAATTTCAACAATCAACCCTAATTCGAAAAAAAAAAATGATAATAATGTGGAGGGAATTGAAATATTGAAAAGAACAGTGATTGATTCGTTTTCTTTTTTTCATGTGGGATACATCAAACCGTAAATGAAATATCCCAGTGAAAATGATTATTTTTTGAATTACCAAAGATTTTATCAAGTTTGAACCATGCGTGGAGTATTTCTTCACTAAAATCAATTCTTCTCCGAAATATCAGTGGTAGGCCTACTGTTATCATCGCAATAATAATTGAGTTTTATTCAAGACAACACTTCAAGACAAACTTGACATTTCTCATAAAATAAAAAAAAGTTCACCTAATTTACAATGAATTAACTGAATCCAATTAAATTGTATTATGACAGTGATGTCTGGGAATGGTATGGAATTGTTTTCTTACCACTCATTTCGATCTGTCAATAGAGCGCAAACAAAACGAAACAAACAAACTGAACGAACATCATACTTGCTTCGATAGATTGCAGACGTAATATATTTTGCTTCCTCCACGAACCAAAGATAAACCTCAAAGAAAGTATATCTATGATCCGTGAAAGCAAGTTCTGGCCGTTGGAAATTTTGAATTTCCTTCTCCTTTCTAGTTGAAACACAATTCATATTAATTTTTAACCTACTTTTTTGGAATAAAAATTATAAAAAATTTCAAAAATTCAAATAAAAAAGTCTAATGGATTAAAAAAAAAAAGTGAACTGCCAGAACCTGCTTTCATATCTTCCAATGATAGTGAGAAGAGATTCAAGTCTCTAGGATACTCTCAGTCTGAGAAATCCTTGTTAAAAATGTCATTGTTACAACAATGAACATTTAATTTGAAATTCAATTGTTGATTTTTTATATTTTTGTACATTTTTTTCATCTAACTAAATTGGGATTAATCAGATGCAAAAAAAAATGGAAAAATTCTAAAATTGTAGTTTTTTTGGTCTAGTGGAACCAGGTACTCAGAGGATTCCAAAACTCGAGTACTATCTGATGCAGTGATTGTCGACTCTGTAATCAAGTTATTGATACAGTGGAGCATATTAGAAACAAATACTTATGTCTACCGATAATAAACATTGTTTGTGTAGCCAAGATGTGAAAATCATAATGATCCGTTTTTCGTTTTAATATACTGATTAATAAATGCATTTTCATTTAAGAATGAGAACACACAAATATCAGTTTAGTCAGAGCCAGCTTTACCAGCAGCTAATGAAGTATTAACTGGTTAATTATTGATTGAGATGCGAAGATAGCATCGATGACCAAGGGTGATAATCCAAGTTAATTCGCTAATCATTGCTTCATTCATAGTTTGTAAAACCTTTCCATAACCAAGACCTTTCCATAAATGAATGAATATAGTGCTGATGAGCTATATATATATATATATATATATATATATATATATATATATAAGCTAAACCAACAACGCAACAAAATACATGTCGTTTTTGTACTCTGATACATGGTTTATTTTCTGCGAAAATGAATGAGAACGGATAATATTATTCAATAAAGAAGAACATAAAAATTGATGAATCTATTCACATACAGAGAGAATGTATTTTTTGATAACCTCAATGTTTCCAATCACTGAAATCCAATCACCTTCTCACCTGAGAATCTCTTAATTGATTGTTTACATCGCATAAGTCAAAATATAATGGTTCGCGAAAAAGTTGAAGATCCAAAAGAAGATATTGTAGGATCAATGAACTTGACGCGTACCAAGCCAAGAAGGGATGATTTGCTATAACTCGTAAAATATGCCGGCTTTTCAATAGGGATGTTTCTCAGAAGTTATAACAACAAGAAAATAACTGTGAAACCAGTAAATGACACCATGCTAACAGCTGTTGACCATCGTACCAGCGTGGGGATAGCTTAAAATTACCACGTATACGGAGGACAATAGTAATCGACGACGGCGTCTTTACCTACTTACAATGGTTGACGGATCAAGCAATGTTGCCATTCAACTCATAGTTCGACAGGTTTTAAGGGTTGTTGCCATTGTTGTCAATTCATATTTTGCGTTCGAATGATTTCATTACAAAGTAGAAGAAAGAACATTTTGTTCTCGAATGGTCAGAAATGCACACTCTTGAATTCTCATATGACTTTTTATTATTTGAGGTGAAATTGTTTATGTAGAACTCTGAACAAATTCAATCGAATGAAGGTTTTATGAGCGAATAGTTTCCCACAATTTTATTCACGGTTCCATTTTAATTGTTCAGTTGATTTGAAAATCTCTCCTCAAATAATAAATTGTTATCGAAAGTAAATGTAGTAAGGCCTATTGAATAAAATACACTATAGTTAAACTTTTATCAGATGGTATTTGAATGAATATATTTTCATTTCTTTTTTCAAGCCCAATTTTGTATGGAATGCTACATATTCAATTATAACTTAGTGGGAAATGAACAATATGATTATGAACGTGAATCTAGTTTGATATATGAACAAAAATACAAAGAACATAAAATTCAAAGGATTCTAGGGAATATTTTCATGGTAGGACTGTGTGATTTGTATTTACTAATCATATTTAGATAGAATAGACAGAATTAATGTGTAGTTTGATCTGTAAAATTTCAAATAATTGGATGAGCGATACCGAAGACTTCTATCCTAATCTTATACGGAGCAAATCTCATCAGTTTTTATACGCAATCGGTTGCACCACTTCTGAGAAAACTAATTTTCCATTCTCCAAACTACCCATGAGAATAAGCCAGAGAAGAATTTTCGTGAAAAAAAAGTCTTTCTAAAAAATTCAAATTTTCATCAAATTTCAATATACTGATGATACACATTATTCCGAACTTTCACTGGAATCCAATCAGTCGTTTTGATATAAAAAATTATTCGTTCGATCATTCTTACCACCCCGAAACAATAATTTTTCATGATTTAACCCATAAACAATACATCTTGGAATAATAATTTCACATATAGTAGAAAATTCAAACTTTTGCATTGAAAGAAAAAGTATTCAATAGTCTCATAAAATTAGTCAAATTGAAAAAAAAATCAAATGACCCACACATTCTTAAAATTAATTGCCATCATCATATTTCTTATTGTTAATATTCATCAACGACTATAAATATTGTTGTCTTTCATGTCTTATAATTCTGAATTATTATTACATTCCACATTAAGTATAATTGTAATGTGGGCCTATTTGTATTTTTATTTCGTGTCCTCGATGCAGCATAATGTACTTGTATTTGTATTTTTATTTCGTGTCCTCGATTCAGCTGTAGGATGCAGCCAAATTTTTATTTTTCATGAATAAAAAGTTATCTCTGAACTGAATTGTTTTCTTCGATTCTTTTTTTTCTCTTCTCTTCTCTCTTTTCTTCTTTTTTTTTCTCTCATATTCATCATAATACTTTACATTGTTTTTTTTTTATAATGACCAATTAATCAATTGATTGATTTTTGATTTATTGATAGACCCAATTATATATCATAAGTTCTCAGAGCTGTCTAGTTTTTGGTAACAAGAGTGGTTAAGTAGATAGGCCCTACGGAGGAAATACCGTTTAGAATCTAAGAACCACAATGTGAATAACATCACAGAAAAAAGTGAAAATTATTTTTTATTGCAAATACTTGAAATTTGGGTCGTTGAAGGACAGTATGGAATTTTCATTAAGTTGGGTGAGCTCTTAAGCTGGTGTGAAGATTCCCATGTAATCTCATAAGTGATGACTTCAAATTTGAAACAGCAGGCCTTTGCTAGATAACTATATAGACAGTATAGGCAGATAGGATAGATATAGGCAGTATAGGCTAGATAGGCAGTAGGCTTACGAAATCTAACAAGATATTCGTAAGTTGGGTTTTATGCACTTGATATTGAGATGAGGTAGATTAACAATAATTACAAGCTATTTTTGTTATTCAAGTCTATTCATTCCGTGCTCAAGGCATTCTGTTACCTAATATTTATTCATATAATTAGATGAGCGATAGCGAAGACATCCATCCCACTCTTATAGAGCTTTGTCTGTGTGTTTTTGTTCATGTTTGTTTGTAAGTATCTCATGCTGCACAGGTCGCAGGTTTTGACTGATGGATATGAAACTTTTTATGCATGCAGACTCATCCAACTTAGAACTGTATAGGTTTTGATTCAAATCGGTTGGACCAATTTTGAGAATCTTGCTGAAATTTGATTTGCCGTGTCGTGTATAGCGCCTCATTCCATTTAAACAAACTAGAGGTATCTACGTTTATTAGTTTCTGAGATACAGTATGCTCAAAACCGCCTGTAAGTACTTCGTGTAAACAGTGTATAAGCGAGTAGCTGGCGTCGCGCGGGACTTGGCTTCCGTCGAGCTACCGCTCGACTAGATATAAATAATGAATAAAATGAGAGATGAAAAAATCATGGAATCTCCAGTATATCAGGTAGAGTTTGTATTTATTCAAATAATGAATATAACCTATATGAAATAAAATGTTAACCAAATAAATACACACACTCCACTTGATATAACAGAAATTCAATTCATCACACATAAATATAAATATGTATATATATATATATATATATATATATATATATATATATATATATATATATATATATATATATATATATATATATATATATATATATATATATATATATATATATATATATATATATATATATATATAGGCTATATATATAGGCTATATTATTTTGACAACTTTCTGATGAACCACCAGGAGGTTATTTCAGTCAATCATACCACTCCATACTCAACATATTAAACATATCGCCATATTCAACAGATAGCCTATTCCAGATGTAACATCTAACTACTTTTGTTCTCAGTTAAAAGACAGAAAGTATTGCATTATCTCAGTAGCAGAAACTACACTAAATATCTTTAATTATTTCACTTCATATTTCGAACTGTGATATTTAATCAATGCTATTCCTATTTCGATCAGTATACCTGCATATGGGCTTTGGATCCTGGCCTGACCCCCCACACCGGTTTCTAGCGTGTTTGACAAGTTGCCTACCCCCCAGACTTCAGAAAAACAGACTTTTACTTTTGCTTCAAGCTGTACACAGGATATTTATGTGAATAAAATAAAAGTGAAATTCGAATTAACTGAAAAAGGTTTTCGATTATTATCTCATTCTCTTCAATTTTACAATGAGAACGAGATACTCCCTCTGATTAACAAAAAATAACCGTGGGTAGAACGTAATTATTAACAAAGAACAGGTAAAAAACCCTTTCTTGCTCTCTTGTATGGTACAGGCAAAGTGAGGGTATGGCTATGAGCCCCACGTATTAGGATTACGCTTGCTGGAAGTTTCAGGTTTTTTAATTATTATTATTTCTCATCATTTGTATCTTAGCCAATTTTGATTTTATGACTGTCATTCAGAATGTTTCAACACAGGTGAAATCCAATTATCTATATTCTTTCAAAAAATATACAGTTCTGTACAAAGCTACATCTTCGAGTAAGGCACACGAAAAAAGTCAGCAGTTGATTTATACCTGCAAGGGTTTCAAAAAAAAACGATCATGCATTGGTCAGGGAGTGCGTATTATTATCGTAGTATTATTATGTAGCCAATGAACGACTACTTGAACGTTGGAGAAGCGCAAGTATTTGATTGGCTGAGAGGAGCGGGCTATAGGCGGTAACAAAAAATGAGACGTACTAGCCCAAGTATTTGATTGGCTGAGAGGAGCGGGCTATAGGCGGTGACAAAAAATGAGATCTATGAAGAAAGAGATCTATGAAGAAAGAGACGCACAAAGAATGGTATCAATCCGGACAAACGATAGTTCAACGGCCATTTTAAAAGAGATCTATGCGGAATCGTGTCAATCGAGAAAGAGAGCTGTGGAGAAAGCGATCGAACAGGATTGCGTTGAATCAGGACTCTTAAGTTTAATTATGAGTTCAAGCTGGAAAAAATATATATATAGTGAGATGGTTGAGGAAAGAGATCGCTGCGGAAAGAGACGAACTAGGACAAGCACCGAAAAGCGCCATTTTGAATGAGAGCTCTGCGGAATCGAATGTGTACGGAAAGAGAGCTCTGCGGAATCGAATCTCTGAGGAAAGAGAGCTCTGCGGAATCGAATCTCTGAGGAAAGAGAGCTACAAAGATTCGTGTCTGTGCGGAATCGAACGAAAAAAGAAAGAGACGAAACGGGATACTCCCTGAATAGTATATTAGTATAGATATTCCAGCAAGAGTGGTTTTCAATACGTCATTAAGGCCTCGATGGAACCAACTGTCCACACTGAAACCTCCATTTGCCAGAGCCACACAATATCAAAAAGGATTTCATTTTGGGTCTGTTACATTTTATCGCTCTCTATCTGCTAATTTGTAAACTGATGATTTCTTTTTTTGTGTCTATACTACCTTAATTGGATACTTGAAACTTTACAAATGCCAGATCAGGAATTATGACAGGCATTTGTATTTAATATTCGGGTATTTGTATTTCATTTGTTATTAACAATCATTTTACTTTTATAATTTTCATCATTATGCAAGTATGGTAAGTGTTGTCACTCTGGGCATTCGCTCTATCTCACTACATGTATACAGTGCATGTCTCACTGTAAAAATATATAACATTCATTAGATGGATAAATGTAAAATATTGAATTAATATCATTTTGAAAATAGAGCATAATATAGCAATTTTCATTTGATACTCACGGACTCAATGAATTCAAACTGAGTTTTCAAACAACAAACCATTCTTTAACAAGAAAACGAGGAAAATTCGAACGTATAGTCTCTACAATTTATTCAGATTGTCATGATAAACTATCATTATACATTCTCATTCACAATTAATGTTTTTTCAACAGAACATAGAGTCATAGGCATATGCGTTGGTGAAAATACTTCAACCCTCACATACTATTTCATCTTATATCTGTGTTTGTCTTGTCTATAGTATCTCTACATGTTATTTTTTCAAAGAGTAACCCTTTTTCGAAAAATATCCTTATAGGGTGAAACTTCATAGTGGAAACAGTAAAATGGGAGTGTATTTCGTTCACAAAAAAAAAACGTGAACAAAAAGGCAAGACCTCGCCTGTAAGAAAGAGGCTTGTATACTCTCGCCACAAATATTTTCAAGTTATATGTTTGAAATAACAGAGTACACATGAGAGGCAATCAAACTTCAAACGTGACAGTCAGAACTTCCAAATGTACTAAACTACGATACATTTAGGGAGGGTATTTAGTAGGTTGCCATTATTCTATGAGCCGCTTAGCCAACACGTCAGCACTCATTAAGAAGCTTAATTATTTAAAAGAGAGAATAGAGAGGAGGAATAATTCAGACGATATTTTAAGTTTCCCCTCGAAGCTATGTAATCATATCATCATCGTGTTGATAAGCTGCGTTCCGGAGGGTTCAGTACCGCGCTCAAGCATTTTTAGGGGAATACCCAAACAGAGTATTGGTGATGGAAATTGAATCAGGTTCCAAGGGCTAGTTTTGAATATTGCAATGACATGCGTTTTTGTCATCATTCAAATAACAGAAAATAAGATATCCACTCAGTTTTGATGAAACAATATTTTGGGATTGATTCATGAAAAAACACTAATTTATTCGTCACCATCTTATCGACATGAAACAAAAACATAAATAAATCAATATAATATAATTAATAAAAATGCCATTGTCATTGAAGTGTGAATCATTGCATTGAATCTTTTCTGATTCAATTTCCATTCTATTCTAACAACACTATACAGAAAGTCTTTGTCGACAAAAGTTTAGGTTTTCTATTCAGTATGCTAATACAATAAATTATTAATATAATATATTACAATAATAATTGCCCTCCATTGATCACTTCGAGATTCCTGTCAATTACATTAGCAGCTAAAGCTCCCCTATGCACTTCACCACTCGCCGCTCCCACACGGATCACGAGGTCCAACACCCTGTTCGGGGTACACCGTATTCGAGTGGATGCTGTGGCATAATCAGGCAAATATTCACATTGTGTTTGTAGTTCTCACAGCTCTGCTCAGAGTTGAATGGGACACAGTTGTGATTGAAGGGTCGAATTAAGAGTACAATTAATATTTTGATTCGTAAATATTATTTCATTTGTAGTAAAAGGGTACCGTACGTTGATCAATTGTATATGAACGAGTGCTCTGGCATAGTATTGGTGGTGGTGCCGTGTTGAGGCTGCAGCCCGGTGCGTCTAACGGGTCGGGCAAGCTATGTGCAACTTTTAGATACATTTAAATGCATATACGTTCATCAGTCCGGCACTTCGTTTCACAGGATAGCAATCACATTCACGATCTACTGATAATTATCATGAAATCTAAAAAGTAAGGATTAATGCGCTATAAGGTATAATAGCAGTGTAGGCATACACATCTTTAATATATCTTGAAAAAGTATGAATATGATGGACTGATTTTTTAAAAAAACTCATGGATAGCAGAAAAATAACAGATGTAAATTCACCGTTTAGTGCGAATGTTACTCTAAAATTTGAGGGAAATACAATATTTAACAATTTACAAGTGTGCGTCAGTAGATGCCCAAATATGAGCTATAATATGGGATGTTCTATCAAAACCTAGTAATTTGAAGAGTTGTGTATCATTGAGATGTATGCTTGAAGTGTATTAACTATCAGGTACTCTTTCCACATTCATATATTTTTCAAGTTCTCAACTCACATTTGTTCCACAGGTATGTTCTCTGCGAACACAGTACTCCGTAGGTGGGTGACTTCTTAAAGCCTCTCGTTATACATTTCCTAATTTTCCTAAAATTATTTTCAAATAAACAATTGTTTGGTTTCAAGTCTTTTGTTCAAGTGGCTAAAAGGATGAAGAAGTAAACATAGGATGCTGACAAACTCATTAGCCTAGCGTATTTCACAAGTTATAGACCTCACACCAAATTGTATCGAGCTTAGATGGTTTCACTTGACTGTCAATCTTGATTTATTTCATAAGAACTGTCCTTGAACCTACCGGTCACTGCTCTACCTAGTGTATACTACAACCACAGACAATCAAGTGTGGTACAACATGAAACTATACTGCATGCCTACTGCGACCATTATTGCCACTTCGGGTGACTACTGCTACAGCTGAGCCGACGTAAACGTAATGTTGTGAAGAAAGTTAGTTCCTTGTTTCACTACTAGACTTCTCACGATCGGTAGGTTCATAGTTTTGGCCGGCAAATCGTTACATATTCTCTACATTGGTGGGACGGGACCGGCACCGGCACCCGGCAAACCAATGCAACCCTCAATACATCTTGCAAGTTGCCTCACACCAAAATTCTCTATTACCATTGCATGGATAACAAACAGTAGTAGGCCCTATGTGGTGATACAAGTTAATTGTATAACAAGAATCACAATGATAGAAAAGTCTTTGCAACTGAAAAATTGAAAATGTCCATATAGGCCCTAGTAGCATTGAATTGATGACAAGTTTCAGTCTGTTTTTTTTATCTATGCCTACGAGCCGTCCTCAAAAGCGGAGAAACACAGACATTTATATAATAGGCCTACCGCCGCAGGCATTAAATTTTCGATATATTATCCAAACAGTAGAAACATCCAACCCTCCATTACCTTGTACTTTTCTCTCTTATTTGAGTAAAATTGTTAATCGCGAAAGTTAAGAAGAGCTTACCTATGCTAAGATACTATAGGATTATAAAGTTAATGATTCGAAATCGCGTCACATCGTCTATCCATTACCGAGTAACGCGCATGGAAGTATACGTGCATGTTGGGTATATGTGTTGTGGCTTGATTTCTGTCTTCCATTGGTTAATGGTGCAGCATATTCGATTATAGACATTAGATCTGATGGTGTGATTAGAGTTGACGTAACACGGTTAGAGATTCGTTGTGTGAACCATGACTCGAGCACCATAGTTCACAACAACACAGAGATACCACATGTAGGATGACATTATTACTTTGGGCAGAAGTTCACGTTTGATTTGATTGTGGTGGTCTTTGATGGAGAAATGCCATTATGTATGGAAATTAAGTTCCCTAAGCTTATCTACATTAAGTACTCAGACAATTACAGCATAGCGAGTTGGTACTTTGGCGTGGAACGACAAGTGTCGTTAAACGGCACTCAAGCTGGAGGCCACAAATTACGACTATATGATTCGGAGGATTGAATTGAATGAGTAGTGAGTTATTGCGTTGCTATTTCAATCAATATAATTCTCTGACATTGACATGTGGGCCTACACCTAGAATGTGTTTTGTTCAATTACCAATTAGATGATCAATCAGTCATATTTGAGCTGATGATAGAGATGCCTTTTACTGGGACCAGATTTTTTTTATCAATATCGACAACTTGCCAGTCAGTCATTGGTCCACAACTAAGGCAAGAACAAGGTGAGATCGTCTCGAAAGGGGCACAACAAGGGCGATCTTATACCATCCAGAAAGAAATGATTGAATATAATGTAATTTCAACAAACTGTAAATATTAGGCCTAGGCCTACAAATGAGTTGAGGGATAATGAACGATTCAAAAGTTGTTAGGGTTGAAGTTTTCAATTTATCTTAACATTCTTTGACTTTTCTGGGATCATAAAATTGAAGCCGGATATAAACAATAATTTTATATCAAACCAGATTATTATGCAAGTTGGGGAAACAACGTTCTTGTATCAATTAATGATCATATTGATCTGGTAGATCAATATGATCTCTTATTCTTCTGTACATGTGAACCATTAGTCATGAAACTCAATCTACTTTTAAAAACAATAATTAAAAATTGTCAACTTCATACAAAATTGTTCAATAAGTTTACTTACAACCATTTCACATAAATGAGTCCATACGTGTACGCACTATGTGACTGCTCCACAATTGTCTATCCATCTTCAATGAGATTGATAAAGTTGGGTGGATGCCAGGATAAATAGAATGTATTGTTTACGTACATGTCTCGTTCTGTAATTGAAGTAATATCTCTGCTGTGGATCTTGGCAATCGTATCTTAAACTTGAAAATCCCTTTCACATAAACAGCAGTCGCGTATTGTCAGAACGTGGGCCTATATAGGCATATCACCGAGGAACAACAGGCAAGTAAGGAAGATCTTTATTGTCAACTTGATTGAACACCTATTATTTACATATCAGATGGTAACTGGATAGAAAATAAGAATTGAAGTTTAATTTCCGTACGTCAGTCGTCACCTTTAGAAATGACATTTGCCGCTACGATCGCTTGAAACTTTCGTATTAATTTTCTCAAACTTATTATTTTGAATACATCAG